>CAJNJA010045519.1:0-12746 GCA_905231915.1 Symbiodinium necroappetens | reverse complement strand
ACATACATACATACATGTGTATACATGCAAATACGTACATGCAACTACACATAACATGACCAAACATAACAAAATGTACCATGTACCATAACATACCATACCATACCCTGCCATACTGTACCATACCGTACCATATACCATACCCCATACCATACCACACCATACCATACCATACTGCAATACCATTATCATGCCATACCATACCATATCAGGTCTGCTTTGCTGACTGCTGGGGCAAATGGACCTGCAGCACCGAAAGCCAAAGCACCTGCTTGCAAGACAACAGCAGACGGCCCGACACCGCCCTCCCCGGCCTCGACAACACCCTCCCCGAAAGGCCCGACGACACCTTCCCCGAAAGTGAGTGCTCCCAGCCCAGAGAGCAGCGAGAAGACAACCCGACCGACGGTTACCTTTAAGGAGCCGGAGGATGCGGCCGGAAAGGCTTCTGCGAAGTTGCCAGCCTCCGCCGTGCCTCCGCCTGGCATCTTGAAGACCCCCGCTCAGTCTGCTTTCCTCGAGACTCAGACCTTGCAGGATACCCAAGCTTCCGTGGACCCTTCGAGAGCGGACACACTGGAGTGGGATGGGGCGCCGGAGCCTGTTTCGTTCGGGAAAGGGGAAAGCTCGGAGACAGTGATCTCCGATGCCACGACCCTACAGCTGCATGGACGCAGCCAAAGCCTGCTGAGCTTGTCATCCACTGGCGATCTGGATTCGCTGGACAAGGATCTCATGGTTGCTTTTGAAAAAGCTTCCATCGACGACGACAATGAGGATGAAGAGCTAAAGCAGGCTTTGCTAGAGGCTGCGGCTGCTGAGCGCAAGGCTACGGAAGCAGCTGCAGCAACCAAGGCCCATCGGGAGCGCTTGGCCCGTGCTGCTGAGGAGCGGAAAGCCCGGGAGCAGGATGAACGTGAACGCGAGTCGATCCAAAAGCTTATGAAGGCTGCGGAAGAGCAGAAAGCACGCGAGACTGCAGAGAAGCAGCAACGTCGGGAGGCCGAAGCTAAGGCAGCCCGCGAGGCGGCCGAGGAGCAGAAACGTCTGGAGGCTGAAGTCCAGGCACGTCTTCAGGAGGAGAAGGCACGTCTGGCTGCAGAGGAGCAGAAACGTTTGGAGGCCGAAGCTAGGGCAGCAGAGGAGCAGAAAGCACGTCTGGCTGCAGAGGAACAGAAACGTTTGGAGGCCGAAGCTAGGGCAGCAGAGGAGCGAAGACGTTTGGTGGAGGCCGAAGTCCAGGCACGTCTTCGGGAAGAGAAGGCACGTCTGGCTGCAGAGGAGCAGAAACGCGTGGAGGCAGAAGCTAGGGCAGCAGAGGAGCAGAAAGCACGTCTGACCGCAGAGGAGCAGAAACGTTTGGAGGCCGCTAGGGCAGCAGAGGAGCAGAAAGCACGTCTGGCCGCAGAGGAGCGGAAACGTCTCGAGGCCGACAAGCTGGCACAGTTGTCTGAGGAGCAGAAAGCACTCCAGGCCGCAGAGGAGAATCGTAAGGCGCAACGTGCACAAAAGTTGCAAGAGGCAAGAGAACGGCAGGCCATGGCGCTGAAGTTGGCCGAAATTCAGGAGCAAGCGATGAAGGATGAGCTTCGCAGAATCAGGGAGGAGGAAGACAAAGAGGCTCAAGCAGAGAAGGACAAGGAGGCTGGCACCGAGGCAGCTGCTGCACCCGCTCGTTCTATGTCTTCTATGTCAATGCTTACTACTGCTGCTTCCTTTTCTGACGACAGCCTTGAAGGTCGTGTCTACAAGGTGCTGTTGTTGAAAACACATGTGATATTGTGCCTGCATACGTACATATACATACGTACATATACATACGTACATGTGTACGTACATACATACATACATACATACATACATACATACATACATACATGTAAGATACATATAATTACAATACATACAATACATACGTGCACCTAGCTTATACATAAATTGTACAATATATATATATAATACACATATGTGGGCTGGACATACATTCTAAATTACAACAGACAGACACAGAGAAATACAGAGTCCTCAGCCTAATATATAGAACCTAGCTGTCCTGCAGGGGATATTGCCTGCGGATGCATCTGCTGCTATGACAGCCAGCACACCCCCACCGGCGCCCAAGGGTCGTGCAGCGAGGAAGGCAGGTCCGGGTGTTCACAGGGGTCAATTATGGAAACACGTGATTGTACTCATATGGCAGGTCCCCCCGCCGAAGAAAGACGAGTGCGAACTCCCGCAGCTGTCTGATGATGAAGTCAAGAAGTACAAAACGTTTTGGAACAGGATGCGATCCAAAAGCTGGGAGTAGCTCAGCTTAAGCTCACGTTTCCATTGCATGATGCTATAGCTACAATAACCAAAATTTGCACATTAAGGTCTACCGACAAGGACAAGGATGCCAAGACATCGACACCGGACGCCGACCTCGGGAATTCCAAGCAGGTGCCCGGACCCATATCAAGCCAATCCTAGTCCTAGACTTATACTTGTTACCCTGATTACACGATTTATCTAGGGTTTAGGGTTTATATTAGGGGCTACCCGGCTACCCGGCGGACACCTCTGCTACATCAATATAGTCCTTGAATCCTTGACCACAATGCAAGCAGAATTGCCAAGCTCCGCTGACACCGTTGTACCGACCCCAGCCATACCCCAACATCCGTAACTCACCTCTAAGCAGAAGAAAAACTCCTAAGCCAATACCGTATCCCTATATCTAGTACTCCTAAACCCTACAAACGACGAAAGTATACACATATATATATAATATATATATATATAATGTATAGAGAGACCCCCTAAACTTTAAGATGCAGATGAAGCACGAACCCTACCTACTTAACAGAGCCCAGTGTGCAAGTCCAGGTGTCGATCCCGGGTGCAGAGGCCACGAGCGCTGCTCCCCCACCTCAGAGCACGTTGGCTGCAGAGCAGGTCACCCCTGAAATCGCGGCTCTTATCGAAAGGGTGGCCTTGCAAATGGTGCAAGCCATCACTCCACAGCCTAGCCCACCACCGCCCAAGGAATCCCCGAATGCCAACACAACGCCAGCAACGGCAGTGGTTCCTGCTGCTAGTGCTCCGGCCCCGCCAAGCACTCCTGCTACTCCTGCGGCACTGGATACTCCTTCTGCCAAAGCTGTGAGCCCGACACCCCCGAACCCGAATCGCATCAACTCATCCACGCACCCCGCTGAGTACAAAGAGTTTGGCCGTTTCTGCGAGTCCAACCCCGCTGCAAACGAGCTCAAAGCCGCTTACGCGCCGGATTCTGAGATGTGTTGTGTCGATGTGTTCTGAATTGCGGAATGCAGTCTGTCGCTTGCATGCATATACACAGGAAAGGCGGCGCATTCAAGATGCAAGCTTTCGCGAAGTTTGTCCGTGCAGGGTGTGGCTTGGGTTGAAATTAGCTAGCCTGATTCCTAGCATCGTGTGTGCTCTAAAATATTAGCTATAATTTGCCTGATATAATGTCACCCCCGAGGCAATGGACTTGCTTTGGAGGCTGTCCTACGGTTCTCGAAGCAACAGGAGGATCTCCAGCAGGACGAAGGCAAGGCTTCTAGCTGGGGTCGCATCTATGCAGATGCACACTTTCTCAATCTGTCTTCAATATGCTCCCTCTAAACCCTAAACCCTTAACCCCTAAACCCTAAACCCTAATCCAACCCCTAATCCTTATATTTATATATATATATATGTATTAGGGTTAGGTTTTAGGGGTTAGGGGTTTAGGGTTTAGAGGTTTAGGGGTTTAGGGGTTTAGGGTCTAGGGTATATGTCTGCAGGACATTACTACCCGTACAACGAAATCTGCGAGTTCTTCAAAGATCAGGTGAAGGCCGATGCCTTCTGCAAGATGCGAGAAGAGCAACCCAAGGGGTAGCTTGTCGATACGCACTCTCTCGAAATCTCTCACTCTCTATCAGTCCTCTCTCTCTTGTCGAGTATCAGTGAAACAATCAAGCCCATCAAGCCCCTGACCCCGAACATCAAACCTACAAGCCCCAAACCAAAGCCCGATCGAGTACTTCGTCAATCCCTACAAGCCCCAAAGCAGAGCCCGAAACTAGTTTAATGAAACCTACATCGATCTGAGGCCCTACAAACCACAACCCCACGTACACTGAGGTAGCTTTTAGTTTGTGGAGCCGTGTTGCATTAGTTAATTGGTGGATCTCGGGTATGCTGAGGACATCGTGTTGCCGCAACAATCCAGATGTCAAGACGTACTTGTTCTACCAGCGGGAACGACGTTGTGTGACACAGCGCAGCTTGGAGACCAGGCTACAATACGCATGGAAGTGTACACAGCCCGTACATGTACAATGCATGTCAGGACGAGATTTCAGTGTCCCTGGGTGCCGATCCAAAGTTCGCCCTGGAGCTCATGGAGAATTTCAACGCTGCGAGTGACCCGAATAAGAGTGGCCACGCCCCTCCCAGCAGATCCAACTCCGGTCAGGGATTCGGCGCTGAATCGCTGCCCCCCCCCAAAATCGAAACCGAAGTCCCCAAGAAGAAGGCCCGACCAGCCAAGAAAGAGGCCCGGAATGAATTTTTGTACGTACATAAAACCCTATATAAGCCTAGCCAACACCAGTCTGTGCCAGGGCTCCGAGCTGGAGGTCCAGCTGCTTCCGGATACAGATCTCAAAGGTTTCATTGCTGCCTGGGTGACAGCATGCACGAGTGCCGAGGGAAAGGCCACCACCACGACTGCCGAGTTACGTTGTTGCAAAAACTCTAGGTTGTGCTGCTTTCAGTTCGTGGAATCACTGTTTTGCTTCATACTTAAGGCTCGAAGCGCTCGAAAGCCAAGAGAAGCTGATCGGTTTGATCCGCGATGCCTCGAATGGCTTGGCTGAGAAGCGAAAAGCTTTACGGTCTTTGGGAGACAAACCGGATACGTTTGCCGTCCAGACAATCCTGACCCAGGCCCAACCCACATAGTCTCGAGGGTTAATTTTAAGTCCCTGAATTAAACATGGTTCCAGGCTGAGCCGTATGTCATCGCTTTCAAGAAGCACACGAAGGTGGCAAACAGTCTGAAGCTTTCATGCAACCTCGATTCGATTGTATTTTAATTGTAGGTATCGAATAGTCCAACATATGAACTTAAACCCTATCCCTATTAAACCCTAAACCCTACATCTAAGGACTGCAGTGTGACCTGGTCAGTGAAGCGGGTGGGAAAAACCTAAGGACCTAAGGACTAAGGCTAAGGACTAAACCCGAAACCCTAAACTCTATATCAGCCCCTGAACCCTAAACCCCTGAACCCTAAACCCTAACCCTGAACCCTAAACCCTGAGCCTAGACCCCAAAACCCTAAACCCTACACCCCAAACCTTAAACTCTAAACCCTAAATCCCAAAGTCGAAAAACTGTCTTGCTTGAAAACCTAACAAGTCGGATCTTGAGGTGGGACTAGACCATCGAAACTTTGTGGGATTGGGGCTGCCTATTGAGTATATATATATATACATACGTGGTATATTGATGTAAATACATATAGATGTTTGTTTGAATGTATACATGTAGGGTATCCGGTTTCCAAGCCCCGGGGTGTGGTGACGAGGTAGGAAGCACAAATATTGTTGAGCCCGTAGTCAGACGCCCAAAATCCAAAACAACGTCGCACCCCGCAACCCCTGAGATCTGAAATCCCAAAACCAGAGCAGCAAAAACCCTGGGAACCCAAACCAATATACTAGAACTAAAGATTCTGAAGCCCTGGCAGGTGCCCTGGACATCTCAAAACTACAAAGTCTCAAAACTAATAATTCCCGAAAAGCCAAACACCTTCTTGAAAGCCGAAACCCTGCAAACTTAAAACCCGAAACTCTATATGCAACTATATATAGACCTTATGGAAACTTCACAACCCTAAACTTAAGCGCCCAGGATCAGCCAGCAGAAGAAGGAGAGCCAACCCAAGAAGAAAGCCAAAGCGGCGGCACCGGCGGCACCGCCGGTTCAGGGCTAGGCATCATGCCGTGCTTTTGTTTTGGGGGGCAGCCTCACCTCATAGAGTCTTCGCTTGTTCTGAGAATTATCGGTTACGTATACCCACAGAGGGACCTTATTTCATACCTATTCTATAGTTTGTGCTGTATACCTAAGCATTGCTACCTTTATCTTCGTCTTAGGGCTCGAGGGCTAGAGGTGTGGCTGTGCCGGTCATGCTCTCTAAATGCAGAGCATGATTGATTTTCATGAGCTAGCAAAGGCCTCGATCAAGCTATGTTCGGGCTCACTAGCTGGCCAACCTGTTAGCGGGCATAGATCAACATAGTGGAGGCTTGGGGGAGCTCTAGAGTTCCAGAAGACAAGCTTTCGTGACCGAGGGTGCTCTCAAGAAAGTTTTGACACTTCCAACTGCATGCTGGCTGTTGCTCCATATGTCAGCATGTGCTTTGCACACCTTGAGATTGAAGATTGCCGTTGCGACACACTCCAGTTTTAGGGTCAATGTTGTAGAGGATCGCTCACAGAAGGGGACATGCTCAGCACTTTAACTCTCAAATCTCCCGCCCATATATGGCTAATCATTTCCCAGACCAAATCCAGAAACCCAATAATTCAAAACCACTTTCCTTTAGACTTAATATCACTACAAATCATCATGATGCTGCTGTGCTGCAACATGTGCGATGCTGAAGTTTGCTACACGGCTTGCGAAACAGCGCGAGGCTTCTTTGCGAGAGTCTGATTGGCGGGATTCAAAACCTGCTGCTGTGAGATCGAATGCTTTCTCTTTCAAGACGTCACCTTTGACTCGTGTGCTTTCTAGCAATGTTGGCAAGGGGCAAGCAGCCCACGACATGCAAAGGGTTGCAGCAGCAGCCGTGCACGAGTCGGGCATCAAGAATGTTTCGCGGAGTCGTTTGGCCGATTTGGGGTCAATCTCTTTATTTCTGAACCCTAAACCCTAAACCCTATAAACCCTAAACCCAAGATAAAAGTTTTGTGCGATTTGTACAGAATGCTCCTAGGCACTGCCTGGATGTCTGGCATGGGGAAAGCAGGGCAACGACCCGACCATATCGAAGAGACGTTACATCGGGCTGCAAGGTCCGCTTCAGATGTGCCCCGTCTGCAGTATGGATTGTACAGAAATGTGAACCGATCTCGTCCGGAGTTCGTTTTGTGTCGTTTTTGTTGACAAAATCCTGAACAGTTCATGTGGAGTGCTCTCTGTGTCTACGTTCGGATCCAGTATATATGTCGACTCAAAATTAAGCGAAAATCTGAGGCCGCTTTGAAGGTTTCCCTGACGAATGTTTCCGTGCTCCTCAAGGATGTGAAGATGGATCTGCAACGTGCCCGAAAACGAAGTGCTAGCTTTAAGCGGCGCAGTCTTCTGCGAGCGGCTTCAGGTCTGAAACTGAAGATTGCTGCCCCAAAAAAGAAAAGCAAGCTCGCTGCACCCCGGGCAAGTCGGTTCCAGATGTGGCCTACCCTTATGCCCTTTGATGTTTGCAAAGCCATAAAGGCTGCAGGATTGGTAGATGAACTGCAGCTTGTCTCAAAACATGTACTCGTGAGCTTTTTGGTTGCATTCGAAGTGTTTGCCATTTCGAAAGGTTCACGGTCGGTTCGATCTAAGGCTCAGTGGACCCGTCGATTGGCTGGCATTTTGGAAGCAAGCTGCTTCCGAGGATTGGGGTGCGCAGCATGCTTCAATCTGTATTTTAATGTTTTGGTTCTATCATTAAGATCTTTTCTGAGTTGGTTAAAGCGAAGGTCCCACCCTGTTCAGCAATGGGATGATGCTAGCAAATCCAAAGCGTTTGCCATAACGGTACACGGCGACGAGGGGCAAACAAAGCGGACACGCAACGCCCTCGTGATCAACTGGTCACCGCTAGGAAACTCTGGAATACCCTTTGTCACAAAGTTTCCCTACGTCGTTTCTTGTCTTTTACAGGATCTTTGTTTTGTTTGTACGGCTAGGTACTACTCAAGTTTTTGTATTTTCGACTTCTATAAATTAGATGTACTGTATATATCCATAGATCATTTAGTTCTAGATTCTATATGGATTGGCAAATCCCCAAACAGTACTGGTTGGACCTATCAGGTCATGAAGAGCGATGCGATGCACTTCGATGCAAATGGAGACAATGTTTCTCTGGACCATTTGCAAGCAAGCTTGGTGGATTCGTTAAACTTGTGTGCCTCCAAGGATAACGGCCTCGGCTTTACTCTCCATATCGTTTCGGGGAAAGGCGACTGGAAGTACAGAAAGGAGTGGTTGAAGCAAACCAGATTTTATGGTAATGCTGCTGGTCCCCAAGGCCTCTGCCCCAGGTGCCTGGCTTCGAAAAGTACATGGTTGGACCCTGTGTATGAACAGTTCAACAACAAGGATGATGTAGAAGCCGCGCTTGCCACTGCTGTAGGCGACATCCACTTGAAAAACCTTTCTGGATGGCGACCTGAAATGGAGGTTCCTGACCTCCTGCACTGCTGCTGGTTGGGGTCAGCCCGCGATCTCAACGGAAGTTTGTGCATGCTGCTGGCCTCGAAGTTTTATAAGGGTTCCACGTGGGACGAGCGTTTCGCAGAACTTCGACAGGACATGCAGCTGTGGTGCCAAAACAACGGAATCAGGGCTTCGACAATCGATGAAATCAGAGCCTGTCCTCGAAATTGATTTCATATGTCCGTATATAGAATGTACCTTTTGTTTGGTTTGCTTCTTTTCTCGGGACAATTCCTGGCAACACTGGGTCGAGGCTTGTCGAGAATGGGCGTAGACGCCGTGTCCCTGGATTACCCAAATGGCCCAGCCAAGGGGTACGAAAACAAGATAATGAGCCTCGACCTGCAAATAAAAATAGCAGTTTGTTTGTCTCCCATATAGTGTGGTATGATATTATGAACACTAGCACCTGCTTTCAAATTAATGTGAGGACGGCATACTTTGCTGATCGTTTGAAAGCACTTGGGCAGACTTCGGCAACGTTTCATTTGAGCACGTCCAGATCTTAAGTATGAAAGGGAAAGTTTTATTTGAAACCCACCAGCCCAAATCTCAATCCCACCAACTCACAAATTCCCAGGACATTCCGGGCATGGAGATGGAGTATACGTGCGCCTGGGCTCTGCACAACATCGGCGCCATTTGTGATCGAGCTGGTTTCTGGTTTTCCGAGTCAGAACGGAAAGCTTTCGGAGAGATACACAGTCGCATCAGAAAGTTCTGTTTCATTGAAAACACACAGACTTGCTCGTTACAGAAATAATTATATTATATCTAAAGAGAATTAAATTCCTAAACGTTTTAAGCCCGAACCCCTATATAATCTGTAATAATTCGACGCTATAAAAAGCCAACCTCTAATTTTCGAGCCCCACGTACAGACATCTCGAAGAAAACTTACCAATAGATGAATACTTTCCCCAGTACGACGGCATATGATCGAGGAGTGGCCGCCTCTTCATGCAGACCTACGTCGCCCTCGGGTCGCAAGCCCTTGAGGATTGCCGGCCTTTGTTTTTCGTTCGGAATTGAATGTCGGTTTCTGCCTTTCGTGTTCAAATTTCGGTATCTTGGTTTTTATTCACGTTTGAAGCACGTATATTGCGTTAGCGCCTCAGGTATAAAGTCCGGCCGAAGCTGCACCAGCTGCATTGTGGCATCATCTGCAGATCGTATACTTCATATTGGAATCCGAGAAATTCAGCCTGCTTTACAGAGGAGGACTACATTGGTGCATTTACGAGAATGATTAAAGGAAGCCTTCATGCAGCCACTACGGGCAAACGTGCCCTCCAAAGGTGGTTGCTTCACTTCAACGCGTACGTAGCAGATGCGCTGTAAAAAATCGGCCCGATCGCCACCCCGAAACCCAAGCTTTGTCTAAAAAAGACCCGAACCCGAAACTTTCCAAACAACGCCCGATCCCTACCCCAACGCCTAGATCTATATAGCTTTGTCTAGAAATTTAGGGTTTAGGGTTTAGGGGTTTAGGGTTTAGGGTTTAGGGCTTTAGGGTTTAGGGTTTAGGGTTGAACCCGAAACTTTCCAAACAACGCCCGATGCCCTACCCCAACGCCTAGATCGCAACAGGTTATAGCTTTGTCTAAAAATTTAGGGTTTAGGGTTTAGGGCTTTAGGGTTTAGGGTTTAGGGTTGAACCCGAAACTTTCCAAACAACACCCGATCCCTACCCACAACGCCTAGATCGCAACAGGTTAAGAAACTTCCATTCGGGCTGCGCTAAGGTTTCCACTGAATTGCCCAGATCGGTCCGAAACCCAAGAGAACTTAGTCGAGTACTCCCATGAAACCTTAAACCCTATATATAAACCCTAGGTTTAGAATGAGTATATATGAATTAATATTGGGCTGTTAATAAATTGGGCTAGCACTTTTATATGATTAATGCCACCTACACCCTAAACCCGACACTTAATGATCTCGGGCCATATCTCAAGGGCCACGTGTCTCAAGCAGGTTTTAAATTAATGCAGGTTTGTTCAAGTCCAGGGTTCTCAAAGCTGGGATCGACACTCCCCAAAACTTAGAAGAAAATAACCTCAAGCAGACCCTGTACACCGGAAGCCAGAAACCTATATGAAACCCTAAATTCCTGAGCGACTGGAAGCGCTTATCCCGTACGTATTGATATCAGTACTGGTTTCTAGGTACGTACGTGAGGCACGCATGAGGCTCTATCATATCACCCCGGTCTTCCGGCTGACCCAGACAATTAAGCCCTCTAGCTGTGTGTGTGTGTGTGTTAAGTGTGTGAGCGTGCACGTCCGTCCGTTTGTCCTTGCGTACGTAGGTATGCATTCCTTCGTGCTCGCTCTTTGTGTGTGCGTGTGCTTGTGTGCGCGTGTGTGTGGGCGTATGTGTGTGCTAGCACTAGCATGAGTATATACATATACATAATATATACATATGTACACATGCTTTTCTAATTTTTCTAGCTTTTTTTTCTGATTCTCATGATGTTCGCTCTGACCTCGATGATGTTCGCTCTGATTCTCAAGATGCTCGCTCTGCTGGTCATGGAAGCTCGTTCTGATTCTCATGTTTCTCGCACATTCTGGCTTCACCAGCCATTCTGTCTAGAAGTGCAAGTGTACTTTCCGGCACTGTGGGCAGGCACCCGCCCTCAAGATCCGGAAGACAAGATACCAAGTACAAAATAAGGGGCCGCGCAATTTCCAAGTACAAAAAAAACAGTGCTTAGTACAAAAAACGTAAGAGGACAGGTGTGCAGGTCAGGGGTCGGCTCCTCGACGACTATGCCGTTGTCGTCGAGGCGGCGCTGCGTCCGGTCCTTGCATGCGGACCCAGATCTTTGGCACGTACTCGTGCCACTTCTGCGCCGCAGCGTCGATCGCATCCTCCGCCTGCTTCTGCGCCTCGTCGTCCTTCCAGGAACAGAGGTCGCATATACCGCATAAATGCTTCCAATTTGGACCATCTGACAAGTGTGCGATCTCCGCGTCGACGGCGTACATGTCTTTGATAATCTCTTGGAAGAGTTTTGCGTTAGCAACCGAACGGTGTCTTCCTGACTTGCAAAAAGCAAAAGATCACCGAGCTGTCCTGATCCTGGATCAGCTTGTGCACGGCGGGGATCACTTCCTGCGCGAATGCCTCCCATTTGTGCTTCTTGCAGGGGTTCTGGATCATGTCGTAGAGATTCTTCGGGAAGGTACCCAAATGGTCTCTCGTCGACTTGTCCTTGTCAGGGTTGTGCATGTCGCGGCAGTCCAGGAAGACGATCTGGTGGTCGGTGAAGTCCTGGAAGCGACTAAAGTTAGTCCGCAGCGACTCCAACAGGACGTCCTCGTGTTTCTTCTCTGTCAAAGAGAAGTTGTAGGACTTCTGCTGCGGAAAACTATTAATCAGCTTGGTGAGGCCGGAGTACACCTTGCGCGAGCGGTGCGAGTACTCCAGCTTTTCCAGGCCGAACGTCGCCAGAAGGACCTTCTTGTGCTGGGTCTCCTGGTCGCGCACCAGCTCTGACAGCATGTACGCTGTCACGCCCTCGTCCCTCTGAGGGATCGAGGTTGGCTCGTCCCTTGCAGGGATCGAGACTGTGCGCTTGGGTGTCCTCTTAGGGATCACCACAGCCTCCGGGTCCACCGCGAACTTGCGGTGCCTCTCTGTGACACTCGCCCCAAACTGGCTCATGCACAGGAGGAGAAGACCCGTCCGCACGTGGCGCGCAAGGCGAAGCTGTCCGGAGTACCCGGACACCTTTGCGGCGCCACGTCGCAGGTCCTTGACCAAGCCAAGCTGGACCTGGTCCTGCAGGGACAAGTGGCAAAGGACGTCGGGGCTGTCCAGCTCGGTGGACGCCAATTCGCCCTGAAGGCGAATGTCCCGACGTCTTCCTGTCTCATGCGAGATCAGGAGAGCGAACGGCATGGCGTATTTGCCAAGCGCTCGGGCTGCGCCGATTCCTTTGAAGGAACTCCCGGCGGTCCCTTGCTTAAGGAACTGCAAACCATACCTTGCCAAAACACCTGCACTGTGTTGTCGCCATTTGGTACCATGGCAGGTCTGGTTGCATCCTTCGTCTAGCATTACCCAGACGTTGTCGTGGTCCTCGAAAGGATCCACGAGTGGGAGTCGTCTCCTCTTCCAAAGGCGCGGCCAGCTCGCTGTCGCTGCTGGCGTTGCTCTTCGGACTGATGTCCCCTAAGGGATCATCGCCCTGCTGCGCTGCCTCGGCAGCTCCGGCAGCAAGGTCCAGAGTGATGTC
>CAJNJA010045508.1:0-17994 GCA_905231915.1 Symbiodinium necroappetens | reverse complement strand
ACACACACACACACACACACACAGCGGGGCGGCTACAACCCCACGCTCACCCACGACCAGTAGCACAAGATGGTGAGCAGGGAAAGTTCGCTTTCCTTGGATGGCTGATGAAGAGGTGTCGGACCGTATGCGTGGCTTCACGGAGGTGGTTCCCAATCTGGCGCCGGCCAATACGTTCGTGATGACTTTCACCGGTGCCGGGTTCCCTCGTCCTGTGGGCGCCCGGGTAGTCGCGACATCTCCTGCCCCAAGACTATGGAGTGTTCTCCAGTTTGACGGCACCGGCACCGGCCAGGCGAGCTATGACCTCGGGAGTTACAGTGGGGCTATGTGATCCAGGAGTTCTCCGAGGACTTTGCGAGTTACCTGGAGGACCAGGAGCTGGACCCGATCGAGGTGACGATGGACAAGAACGACAAGAAGAAGCTGAATGCAACCCTCGACGGATCCCTTGGAGGTGTGGAACAATTCTTCGAGATGCATGAAGAAGGAGCTGTCTACCCGGCGCCCGTGGAGAGTGAAACCGACACCCAGACCCAGACAGTTGAGATCTATGGCGCCCGGCGGAGACCACATCCCGCGACATCCGGACGACAGCGTGCGCTACTACCACCACCGCACGTGGATGTGGAGCTCGACCTCGAGTTAGACCAGGAACGGGGCAAGCGAATGTATCGCTTTCTGCCTGTGGACATGGAGATGACCTGGCTGTGTCAGTTGTTGAAGGAGTATGAAGCCACCAGTGAAATGTCGCGCGACCACTACTGCCCAGGCCTTCATCCAAAATGTGCTCTACTACCACAACTCGGTCGTGGAGGAAGGAACATGCGATGGACTGCGGTGATGGTGGCTGAAGGAAAATGGAGGTGGCTGGAGCAAGGCGTCACTGCGAAGTGGTACAAAGAGGCAAGAAACCACCTGGCGGTAATTGTAATCTACCGATGGCCCGAGGCCTCGGGATTGACATGAAGCGGTATATTGATACAACTCTCCCGAGACCGCCTCCGCCAACGTGATGATGCCCCCTTGGACGACAAGGAAGTGACGATGCTCCGGGGAGCTGGTGGTTCCCGGTTGTGGGTTGGTAAAGAATGCCGGCCAGATGTGGCAGCTTCCTGTGCCATGAGCATGTCGTGGGGATCCGATGATCCGTTCATTCGTCATGTGAAAGCCGTGAACAAGACGATCAGCGAGCTGAAACGGACCTCAGAAGTTTTCTTGCGGATCATGCCGAGCTCCTTGGCTGAAGGCATGCGGTTATCCATTTCGGATGCCTCGGTGGCGAACGATGCCGATAAAAGCCAAGGTGGCTTCCTGATTGCCTGTGCGAACACAAGGCTATCAAGGAGGGTGGGATCCATGATTTCAACATCAGCAGCTGGAAAAGCGACCGTGTCAGGCGAGTGGTGAAAGCTTCCCTCGGAAGCGAAGCTTTGGCCATAGATGATGGCCTGGCTGAGTTGGAGTGGGTCCGGGCGATGTTCACCGAGGTTGTGATCCCGAACTCCACCGTGCTCGATGGCACGCGCTTCGGTGACGATGAGTCAGTTGCCATCGTGCGGCAGATTGATCCCTCAGATGTGACCTTTTTGGTCACGGATGCCAGAGCGTTGTATGATGTGTTCCACCACCGCAGTGGGTCAGCCTGTTTGTGCAGGAGGGCCCAGATCGATGTGTCGTTTATGGCCTCGTCGGCAAAGGCTCTGCATGCTGAGGTGCATTGGTTGCCAGGCAAGTACATGCTGGCAGATGCTCTTACCAAGCAAGCAGTACGGTAAGGTGGCATCGCTGAGATCGTGAAGGGCCTGAAGTTGTTCACGAATCCCACAGCAGCCCACGTCCACATTGCGGATCACGCGCTTCAGTGGATAGGTGGGCGTCCCGTCCACGTACCATTAATGTGCAGCAAGGTTTCGCACTGTCGCGAGAATGGTCATTGAACCAAGGACTTTTGGCTGTTTGTTGCTCCACCCTCGGCGCGTGTGTTAAGTTTTAGTTTGCTAAACCGTCCCCTGACAGCCCCCAGCCGTGCGGCCCTGCATGAGATGAGTGCATTATCATCATAATGATAATGCACTCATCTCCTGCAGGGCCGCAGGGCTGGGGGCCAGCATCCAGGAGCCACTTCTCGCGAGACCCGTCGGAATACTTCAAGAATGTCTTGATGGAGAAGTATCCGTACGGCTACCATCCCCGTGGTGTCCCGCGCAGGAAGGACACGCGACCGCGTCCTGGAGAGGAGAGGTGGGCGAGGGAAGACGTAATCCGCATGGGCGAGCACAACGTGTCAGTGCTGCTTGAAGACTTCCGCGCTCAGCACGACGCTATGCTCGATTTCTATGACAACCGGTTCTCAGGAGTCTTCAACAAGGCGACACGGCTGAAAATCCTCGCAGAGCCTGTTGACTTGCAGAAGAAATTCTCCTGGGTCCATGATTCGCAATGCTCCGCTTTGGCGTTGCGGTCGCATGGGTTGCATATCCTCCCCCCTTACGCAAATTGCACACTCACCGATGTTAAACCATGCTGTTACCAGACCTCACCTTTTGGTTTGCTTTTACCCAGAGTGTGCAGCCGCTCCCTCTCTGTTCTTCCCGCTTTGGGATATTGTATCCTTGCAGCCGGCTGATGGATTTGATGTTGCTGAGGGGCAGGGTGGGTAGGGCGTGTTTTAACAGTATCGGGCATGGGAGCATGAGCATGTGGTGTCTCAGTTCGGCAACTGAGGTCAGAGGATTCCGAATTATGGACCGAGATCCTTTCGCAGGTATTCCCGGGCTTCAAGATGCCAGCCTCCTCGAATTCCGCTCAGAAGAAGTGGTACAGTCGCGCATACAAGCCGTTCAAAGGGAACCTCACCTGGACAACCAGGGAGATCACACGCATGTGTGCGACCGAGACCAAGCGACACTTCTACCAAAGAGATCCGCGGTCGCCCTGCCGCTCTGCGTAGAAACAGCCTGGAAAGTCCACCCCCTCATGAACGATGTCTTCCGCATCGAGCAAAGGTAATCTAAAGTCTATTGCAAGCTGTTTGCCATGAGGAGCCCTTTTGCTAGGACCATGTTTTGGGATCACTTTCTGGGATCACTCTCTTGCCCGCTCAGCATCTAGGGCAAAGGGTCAGCTGCGGGTTCATGGTTGACATCCGAATTTTGACGCTATACGCCCCCCCCCAAACCGTCCTTAGCCTTTCCGCCTTTTGAAACGCTTGGTGGATCTTGGAGAGAGACGCTCTGAAGTGCTTTGCAGTTTCATGGTTGGAGTTCCCGTGCCGAGGTCCGGCGCGGAGAGGCAGCGCACCATCGTCTCCAGGCAGTCCAACAGAAAGTGCGAAGATGTTTTCGCCAACGGTGTAGGTTGTTCAGTGCAGGCATAGCGTACCTCGCATCTTGTGCACTGTGGCTTGTGTCTCGCAGTCGGGACTTCGGTTCTGTTCTGGCCGATGCCTGCTAGCTGCGGCGGCCAAGCCTTGTCCACAATTATCCAGAGCATTGCTTGCGATTCACCATGTTGCGATTTGGGTGCTGCTGCTGCAAAACCGCAAACGCCACCCCCTAAACCTAATTAATATTGTCGCCACTGGCAGGCGACGCTAGTCTGGTCTTCGACTGAGACGTGCTTGGCAACGTCGTGTAGGGCGGGCATGTCATCTGTTGAGTTTTATCGTTCGTCGTTTAACGGCTGTGAGAGTCATGGAGAGGAAATCAACGTTCGTCTTTAACACGTCAAGCAGTGTGCTATTCAGAGTCAGTCAATCGCCCGGGCATGGTTGAAGTTCCGTCCTGCAAACAGGATTGAGCTTGTCGTGTGTCTGCAGCGGAGTTTCGTCAGGTGGGCTCAAGCATGCCAGGGTCCGGCAGTCAACACGTGGATGGGGATGCATGGGGAGGCTAAATTTTCAGAATTTTCCAACTTCCCTGTGATCCGGTCGCCAAGGTTGCAGGTGCGGGATTCGGGATGCAACGTGTCATGTTTGCATCCACAGTCAAACAGGAACACGAATGAGCTGTCTGAGCACATTTAGGTAATTTGTGTTTCGGGAAGCTGCCCAAATCTCAAGCACACTGGGTCTCGGGGTTTTCCAGATGTCGCACGGTTGACCTAGTCGGTGGGGCATTGAGGCGCGGCCTCGAGATCCATGCAGAGCTGCAGCTTCTGCTTGGGGCCGAGAGATCTTATACCTGGAACAGAGTCGGTGAAATAGCGACAGAACGAGCCAGCTACAGACGGCCACGGAGCCACGCATGCCTTGTGCTCTTAGAAACACCGTGTTTGCAATTTGCAGTCGACATGGCAAGTCGAGGCCAGGATCTGCGGTAGCAGTTGCTGATGCATGGACGGAGGTGCTATCTGCCAGGATCCCAGCCTGTGCCGGGAGGAGTCGAGAAGGAGAGCAGCCTAGAGCAGCTTAGAGCCGCTAAGCGTGCCCAGGACGGCTTTGCGGATGCCTTGGCTTCAGCCTTGGCCTCCGCGCGGAACCAGCCCTTGGAGGCGCAGCTAAGCGAGAGCCAAAATTGAGCTGAAAGGCGACGGAGGCAGGGCAGGCAGGGCGGCTGTTGCCCCCAAAAGGCACGTAAAGGCCCCTCAAAGGCTCCCGGCTCCCTGCCCGAGCCGGGCCCCCTAGAAAACGCCGAAGAACACTCGGTGCCCCTTGCAGGCCTTGCTCGAGGCTCTGCTTGAAGCTCCTTGGCGCAGCACAGCGTCAGCGCAGCGCATCTCTGTGTACGTGCTTCGCTTCCTGAGCTGTTGGCCTGCAGATGTCACAGGAAAGCTTTGCCGAGGCAGAAGCAGAAAGCGATGACGAGATCTGCGAGGACAACATGGTAATTACGTCACAACACCTGGGAGCCACCACTGTACCCTGACGCCTGAGCGATACTCTTCGCCCGAAGGAGGAGCCCTCCTTCTCAACATGGCTTGATGGAAGGACCGGGTTGCAAGGAAATGTTGCTTAGGAACTTTTTATTTGCCCTTGCCCCCAGATCCACATGCCCTGATTTCTCGCTCACACGCGCTCTCGCGTGGGCACGCGTCTGCGTCGGGATTTCTCCTCTGCTCTCCAGGGCTCCACTCCTTCGCTTCGGCAAAGCGAGGGCCCAAGCCGCACTGGCATGGCATGGCATGGCGGCATAGCATGGCATGGCGGGTAGCTACGCTGCTTAAGCCGGCAGCACTTCTTAGACAGACACGGTAGGGCACCTTCAGACCCGCATCTCTGCCTGCAGTGGGAGCGCAAAGCCTGGGACTTTCCGCCGTCGCGAGAAGAGAAGACGGACGGGCCCGCTCTGATGTCGGGGGAGCTTCGGTCTTCGGGAAGGTTCTGTCCTCGTATGTGAGTTGCGCCTCCCTCATGATAACAGGCTGCAAGGAGGAGGTGCAAGGTGCTTCTTGGTGGGCAGGAGCTCCTGATCCTGCACCTCCTCTCGAGCTCGGAGCGGCCGGCCGACGACCCGGCCGAAAGGAGGGGTTTGCAGGGGGTGTCAGAGGATTTCAGCTGTATCTCTGCTTCACGCTTCGCATGGGGCCAGATTCGGCGAAAGAGACGGGATGTGCTCCTCTTCGCATCATGTGGTGGGCGCTGCCGTCCTATTCATGCATTCATAACGAAAGCCAGTGCAAGAAGGCCAATGCATGCAGCACTTAATACTTAAGAACAAAACAACCTCGATTTCATGCCTTGGTTTTGGCCTACCCTGAACCTTCCAATAATACAATTGAATCAGGAGTTGACTGCTTGTCAATCTTTTGATGCACAAAACACTTAAATCGCGACTTAACAGTCTCGCAGCCTACCAGCAGAATCTATAAACCTGTGCCAATACGCCACAGTTAATTGGATGGTTTGGCGAATTGCGGCAGACACCATGTATTTGCTTGCTACCAGATTGAGCATCAGTTGCCATTCAAGACTATCTTGATTGTTGTACTAGCCTGTACTGTCCTGCTTACTTACGACTAATTTACATTCAAATTGGGATTTTCAAATCGAACAGTTACATCAGGATTGAATTGGGGATCTTGGGTTGATTCAGGTAGAGATGATAGGATCCTGGAACTATGCTAATTCACGATCTGGGTTGCAATGATCTGTGCATTCAGAGTAGGTTTGTCACACGTCACGACGAAATCATGATTTAACTGGTGACAATGGGAGCCATGTTCAGTTATTTTGTAATGATCTCTTGAATGATTCAGCTGAAATTCGAGTAATCAGTTGTTTGTGAACGAGCTAGTCCAGTCCAGTTCAGTCTAGTCTCGTCTCGCCTAGTCGACGTTAGTCTAGTCTCACCACAACCAGTAAATCCCGATTTAGTAATGTATTGTCAGGCTTGGGGGGTCTCTAGGAGAACCAATAAAATCCTGATTTAAGCGTGCCGTTTGAGTAGAAGGTGCGGCATGGAGTAGAGCATCGCGCAACATTCAAGACCAATCAAATCATCAGTTAATTGTGCCGGGCCTATGGGGTCCAAGATGGCCCGTTGACGGACAATTGACTCCAGAGTCAAGTCCTTGAAACGCTTGGACTCGCTGCCTTCCGTCAGTGCATATTCTTCTCCGAAGTATGCTGCTAGTGAAAGTAGGCTCCTTGGCAGGAGACATTGAGACTCCTACATGTAGCACAAAGCCGCCCCATTCCCGGCCGGTGTTGTGGCCGTTAGCTTCGATGCGGACACCAGGTGTCGCCAGCTCGCCGGAGCCCTCGCTACTCTTACGCCTCTTCTGCACGTGGCTGAGTCTATGCACCTAGTGGAGCTGCAGAATCTCCTACTGGGCACTTTCAGACCAGACTTCTCAATCTGTGGACGCCTTAATTCACCGGCCTTTGAGACCAGCATGGCCGGTGGTCGAATTTGTCTGGGGTCGAAGGACCAGAAGAAAGTGCTCCTGGAGTTTCTGCTATAATCGTGTTTCAGTAGCCTATGATCAAAGTCGCCGACCCTGATTTTTTCTGTCAAGCTTAAGCTTGTGCATTTGTCCTGCATGCAAGCGGTCATGTGCTTGCAGAGCACGGAGAACCGAAATTAGCCGATCCTAACCTGGATCGTACCACAAGTCGCGTTCTGTGGCACTGTGGTCAAAAGCGGACAGAGATCGCGTCGTTCTCTGCCGGCGCATGTCCACAAAGACCCTTAGAATCCTCAACAGCTAGACTGAATGCCCAGCGGGCCACATCCCCGCAGACCCGTGCCAGGCATCCTTCATCCCAATCTCATCGCTGGTGCCAACGTTCTCATTCGATTCGACGGTGAGCCGCAATGGAGCTCCACATTGACATGTCTACTCGTGAGGTTCTGCGAGTGCATGTGTGAAGGGTGTAGGCCCACGCAGCGCAGCGATGTGCGCAATCACAAGGCTCCCAAGGTGTCTTAAGGAAGACACGGTGCGTTTGAAGGCTGCCGCCCCTAATGCCGGATGATACTGACAGTAGCTTGTTGGAGGCCACAGGCAGGTGGGAATGGGGGATGTTGGGATTTGTTCGGTGAGCATCTGTGACCATGTAACTTATGGAAAGCAGAAGGGATAGTCTGCATACGGAAGGAACACTTACAGCCAGCTACGGTTCTTGGGAGGCACCTCCACACAAAGCAGAAGCGCCATGGCTTATAAACCCGATAAGAAAAAGCGGCCAATGCTTGGAACGGTGTCCAAGTATGTGGTGCCCAGCAAGTGCACGACTTGTGGCTCCACTTAGATTAGGTACCCTTCTTCAACATTCTGGTTCCCACTGTGGAGACCACGCTGCAGCGAATTCTGGTTCCTTGACTGCTCTAAGCTTGAGCTAAGTGCTGCCGCTTCTCGATTTGGGTATGCGTGATGTTGGGAAACTGGCTTCTCTGCGCCGGCTCTGTGCACTGGTTCTTCCTGGCGACTGCAGTGAATTTGGTGTTGCATGTGGCATTCAAGACCCCTGCTGCGAGGTCGAGAACCTCATGGGCTCTGGGTACCATGTACTTTTTTCAGGCTGCAGAGAATCCGCTGCAGTTTCAATGTCTCGCCGATTTCAGGGTGATGATGTAGGCTCCTGGAGATGTGAGGGACAGCGGATCTGCGGCAGAGCCGAACAGCTGTGCTGCGTGTTCGACCCCTGAGTGGCGCAGGCGAGACCGGCGTCGGGAAGTCTGTGGGCATCCAGCAGTTCCTGGGGAGTGCTGGAGAGAGTTTTGCGGCACGGAGCCCAGGAGTCCCACCGCGCAAACCTTGGGCACGTCTGCAGCATCACCCGCAGGTAGCATCTGCAAACTTCTCTGCGCAGACGTCTTCAGCAAACGTCGTGGTCGCTTGGCATCAGCTGGTACAAAGAACACCAGAGTCATGATAGCTGCTTTGGGCTTCCGATGCTCCTCGAGCGCGTTACTTTCAGCCCGAGTCTGCGCACCGTGCAGCGAGCACGACGGAACCTGATGTTTGAATGGAGATCCCTGCTCTTGCGAAAAGTCGGAGAGGAAGAGGAAATCAAAAGCACTGAGGACTTCTTGGAGAACACTTTGGAGCCAGAGCCTTCCGGGGACGGACAGCTGTTCTCGTGTTCCCTCCGGGGCTCCGGTTGGGCCACACTTCAGCCTTTTGCAACAAGATCGGCTTTGGCAGTTGACTTTGGGACCGAAGTGGATGTCAGCAGCGATAGCTGTTGGTGCACTTACACAGTACAAGTAGGAAGCATTGTTGCTGAAACTATTCGATGTGGCATCACTCGGAAGGGCCACCACCCCAAGCTGTTAAAGCAGAGACTGGTAATAAGAATCGGGCCCCGCGCTTGCCGGCTTCACAGCGGCTTCTTGCAGGAACCGATTCTTGTTGCAACCCGTTGACACAAACACGCGGCAGCTGGGCAGACCGCGCCCACGGGCCCCGGGCCCCCAGGCGGAAGCGAAAGACACTCTTGGGTGCTCCGGCGGGCAAGGCCCCGTACTCTGAAGCCGAGGGAGGACTCAGCCCAGGATGTGTCGGTTTAGCGATTTAAGTCACTCCTTTCGGTGTGTACAATGGATTCGCTTAAACCGTTTGGTCCTCACTCCTGCGGCGACCGCGTGTTTGTTGCCAGACAATGTTGCTCTTCATTGACGACATCAACATGCCCATGCTGCTTGGCTGTGTTGGGCATCATATAGTGTCAGGTCGTGTTAGAGTCGTGTTCGTAACCCAGTCAGGCTGGAGAAGTACGGGGCGCAGCCGCCAATTGAACTCCTCCGGCAGGTCCAAGCTGCACCGGAGTCGTAGAGTCCTGGATTATCAGAGTCCTTTCGGCGCCGAGCCGTGCTGCCAGCGGCTGCCGGCCCGGTCTGTGAGATTCTGCTGGTGTCCGGACAGGCTTCCTCTTTGGGGCTCGGAGCTCAGAGAGAAAGTCGACCTGCGTCTGCAGGTCATTGACTACAAAGGCTTCTACGATCGCAAGAAGCTCTTCTGGAAGGCCCCGAGGGCTCCCAAAACCAAGGACGAAAAAAACATGCAATGGCATGACTGGAGTCCGGCTGTGTAGGCAAAAAACTCAACTAGGGATGGTCTTAACGCATGCGTCAGGGACAGCACATGGTTCGGTGTTGAAGTGATTGCGAAAGAAGTCTGGCTATGGGAGCAGAAATCTGCTTTAAGGTCGCATGATATTCGGCATGGTGGATCCACTTTGGAAGCTGGATGGATCCACGCATGTGGGATTTGCGGGAGCTTGTGCATGAAGCAATTCGGCACGGCTTAGGGAATCGTTGAAGGATTGCAGTACATACCAGACGGGCTTGCCAAAGTGTTTCTGGACCTACAGTGCGTAGTCGGGATCACTGCAGGGAATTCTGTCAGTAGTGGGGATTCTGAAGATCAGGCCTGTATAGTTGAGGTTTGGATCATGTAATAAGTTTGTTTAGTGCCATTCAGCAATTGTAGGAGAAGGATTTGCAGTTGTGCGTGAAAGAAGGACTGCGGAACTCGGAACGGTGTGTGCGGTATTGTTCTTTCGCTTTTGTTTGGGGAGTATAGACGATACTGCGGACCGGTGGTTGCAAGTGGAGAACCGAATAGTGAGAAGCAATGAGCCTGTCTGGATGACGTTGGACTGCGAACTTGGATGGCAAAAACCTGGGCAGCTGGATCTGTGCAGTTACCCTGGTACAGTAGATGCATAAGCATACACACATATGTATGTAATGTAATGTAATGTAATGTAATGTAATGTAAGGTAAGTATGTATGTATGTATGTATGTATGTATGTATGTATGTATGTATGTGTGTATATATATATTCATATATGTATATAGAGTATGTATGTATCTACATATATGTATACATATACCAAAACCGATACACAAAATATAGATATATGTGAGGGTGTGAGAGAGGTAAGGAGCAGAGGAAGAGATAAAGGAAGCCTTCGGAGAAGTGTGAAATGCTGTGAAGGGTTTGAGCGTAAAACCCGCGCTCAGGGCGTGCAAGAAACTCAACTCATCGCCGCCTGTGGTCCTCCCGGGGGTGGCCGCATGGAGGCCACCTTTGTCTTGTTCTCCTAGAGTCTAGAGTTGCAAGGACAGCCTCCTGAAGTGCCGCAAATTTCAAGTCTGGTATCGCCGAAAGATCGAATCAGCTTGTCCGACTATGTACATGCTTCAATGATGCAGCTGCCAATCCATACTGGGTCCATTCACGAAGCCCAGGGACCTAGTCTGCTCAATGAAGGGACATTGGTATTGGTGTCAGCACATCTCTACTTGGTAAAACCGCTTCTTGGTCTTGCGGCAATTAGCGTCGCAAGCGAATCCGTGCACGAATAGAGGTATCATTGAAAGCTCTCAAGTTGCTGATGGCTGATTCCAGGTGACGCCGCGCTTGCTGCGTCATTTCAACATGCTTCGCCCCAAGTGTTCTGGACACAGCTTTCACCTTAAGCGTAAAGGTTACACTCATGCAGGCGCTGTAAGCATCCTGCGGTTTCTTGTGCTGTGATAGTTTCGACTATCAGGGCTTGGATGTGGCAGAGCCACTCGGCTGCTCAGGATCTGGATGACAGCACTGCAACAGGACTCGCTTGCTGGTGCAGAGTTCTATGCCACCTGGCGCACCCCTGTGCACCCCTCCACCGAGACCCACCAAGACTGCGACGGGGCGCACGAAAGGGGACCACAACGACAAAACCACCTTGGCCACACGACGATGGCGAAGGTCATGTGCAATTACCGCCACCGTGAACAACGTCCATCGGCAAATGGCGGAAACACAACAATGTTTAGACGTCGTGCGAACAGCCACAGCAGTGCATTAGTATGCAGCAGCAACAGCACCATCTGAGCCTGTCCTGATTTTCGTTTGTCGGGCCTGCCACGTGGTCGAAGCTGCCAGACAGAACCCTTGCAGAGACGCGTGCAGGCATGTGCAGGCTTTCTGACGTAGCAGCAGCAGGGTTCTTGTCCAGCCCTCGCAGGAAACCATGCGCCCGAGTCTTAGCCTTCGCAAGGATTTCATGCCCACTCCAAGTGTAGATAATATAGCATAAAATAGCCAATGAAGAAGGTCCACTTGAGCGAAAATGCCAGGAGGAAGGGCGAGTCATCGCTAATCATGCTAAGCCTATTGAACCCCTTTGCTCCAAAATCAAGCACCTCTCACGCCAGACCGCATTCTGAGCTCCATCCTTGGTGGTTGGCTTGGGGTCGTCCCCTCAGTTGACTCGGTGGATCGGCGATTAAAGCCTTTTACAGGTTATGACTGAGAGTTGCAGAAGGAGGAGCGCGCACACCACAGCGATAGTGATGGTCTTGGCTACGGTGTGCTGAAGGGTTGTCCTGCCAGGAAACTTCGACCCAAGTTGTGTTTCTCGATCGGTGACCTGTGATGCGTTGAAGTTTGCCTCAAAACTACGATTTATGGCAACGTGGCTGTGAGCTTGCTCGTTCGAGTTCTCTCGTCTCTCTCTTTTCCTTCTCTTGCCCTCTCGCTCAGCAATGAGATCCTGTGTAATTGCGCAACCCAGCAGTAGATGACCTCAAGCCTTAAGCTAGCCTTTTGGATGTCAAGAGCTGAGGTGAAGAAGCCAGCCTTGCAGGTGCGATGCAGTATCGCTGGAAGTTTCATTGGCTTGAGCTGTCATGTGAAGTGCGATCCGGGCAGTCCACCGGTCAAGGACCACGCAAGTAACAAAAAGTAAAGCATGCAGCAGCTTGCAGGAGCTTGCCAGTGATATTGTCGCTGCCAGTGTCGTGGCCTTAACAGTACTTTGCATTGAAGGACACGACAGTGACGCAGATGCCACTCCAAGGTTGAGATGTTCTTCAGAATTATTTCCGACCTTTTGCCAACTCCGCTAAAGTGTCGAGTTCTCAGTCTTGGGTTCCAACGGAACATGTGAGCCTCCTGGGGGTCGCTGTCGTGAGGTCACTACACCTTCAACCTGTGCTCCGGCCGCAAGTGCCAAGAGTCACCGCTTTGAACCTTAGATCTCAAGCTCTGTGTTTCTGCGACAGCCAACAGACCAGCGATGGAAATCAAGTCCATTGAACAAGCTGGGAACTGATGTGCCTAATCTCGGGTGTACTCCTGTTCTTGTGTACTGCACGACCTGACCTCGTCTTGCTCGGAACATGGCGTGAAGCCGAAACTTCACACTCATAGATTCGATATTGAATGCAAAGCTGGTCTACCTTCACTACCTTCAGAGTGTTTTCGGCACACAGCAGCACAGTCGAACCATCACTGCACAAAGCATGGCTCGTTTCTGCAGGCATTACATACATTATATATGCTTATACAGATGTATTTGTATGTACTGTGTATATTACACATATATCTACATGTGTGTATACATATGTACATACATACATACATACATTGTGTAAACTGTATGTATATGTTGTATGTATATATATACACACATATATTGTGTGTTTGTGTGTAGGCACGTGTGTATTTGGAGTAAATGCTGGAAGCCTTGCAAATCACGGTGCTGCGTGCTGTCCTCGATTTCGTTGTGCAAAGAGCTCCAGTTTGCTAGTGACTTGTGTTCCTTTTCTGAGGGCCACCAGTCTAGAATTCAACATGGTTTGGGTCCTTGCAGTCGCGGCTCGGATGCTCAAGGGCCTCAAGGGCCCTGCATGCTTGCTTCATGTTTTACTGGAATTTCGGGTGGTGCTTGTTGCATGCGTGTTGCTTGGAATGAGCTTCTTGGTTAGTTGTTTCATTTTGGCGCTCGTTCCTTGTTGCTCATTTGGGTGACCTGTCACCCTGCGACGAGGTCATTCGTCGAAGACGCCGAGAAGCCGTATTACTCAACCAGAATCAAACCTTCTGCATGTAATGACGACTTCAGATTATGGAAGGCCACCTACACTTAATGCATGACCGGAAAATTCAACCGTGTCCGTCGGATTCGGGGGGCAGTCTGCGTGACATGATTCCCGAGTGGTGTGGATTTGCGGCCAGCTTTTGTTGTCACGCAAAAAGCCTCCTCGTCTTCTTGAAAAAAAACTTTCAAAGGGACGAAAACTCCTATAGGCACTAGACTGAGTCTGTCTTCTGCGTCGGCTTGCAGGCGTGATCCGGCCAAGATGCTGCAGGCTGGCCCGGGTCCTCGCGGGCAGAGGCTAGAATCCAGGATTCGCCGAAGCTTCGAGCCGGTTCTGTAGTAAGGTTCTGAACGGGAGCCCTGCTGCACAGGCAGACTTGTAGCTGAAACACCTTCATGGGCAATCCAACCCCCAAGCTTTGCCCTCCTCCTCCGTCGGGGACTTCGCCGTCCCGGTGGGACATCCGGAGCTAAGTGCTTTGCGTCCTGGCTATCCTTACTGAATGCTTGTGCCTCGCTAGCGGCGCTGCCAGGGGATGCTCATGGTCTATGTCAGAACAGAGCTCTCGGACGATGACAGCTTGATCAGGTGGCCGTGACAAAGCGAGACCCAGCACATGTCCAAGCATTACCTACCCGCAGCAGCCTGCAAGGCTTTGGGTGCACGAGACTTGCCGCCAATTCCGAGATCGACTTGTCAACAAGGAGGACTAGCGTTAGTCCAACTGCCCACAGTCTACAGTCTTCCAGAGACCATGCCCGCAGCCTAGTCGTCGTCGACGACCACGATTTCTACGAGTTGCATTAACGAATTCCTTCAATGTTGCTGTGACATCGCAAAGCCCGAATGTTTCATGACCAACAACCTGTTGTCTGCCAAGTTCCATGGGGAGATGCTAGCTGCTGGCCAGCTGTCAGGACAGGACGTGGTTTAACGACTGTCTTCATGCCGCGTGGCAGCAGTGTTGCACCGCAACTGCATTGCACGTTTGGTTCTTTGACACTAAGGAGAACCTGGAGAAGCACCTCCAGAGAACCTGGCCGATCGAAAGGCGCCAGATCGAGGGCGGAGTCGTCACTGATTTCGTCGGTGGTGCGGCTCCGTTTTACAAAGGTTTCAGCGCTCCCATTGCAGAGATCCGACAAACTCGTGGCATGCTCGGGCTGGAGTATGGGCTCAAAGCTATGCCCAGTCGTTTCGGACCAGTCCTGGAAACACCAATCAGGGCCCAGGAGCAAGGGATTAAGCTTGTCTAAGCTTTGCCTGCCATGGCGCATGGCGGCTCTGAATCTCTCTGACGAAGAGGCCATTGCACTCCGTCGCAGCGGCGCTTCGGCTGCCTTGCGGGCTTTCTCAAGGCTTCCAATAAAGGATTTTTCCCACGGGGACCGAGACCGAGACCCAGGCTGGCCCGTGGAGCTCCTGTCCTGCCGCGCACCAAAGGCCGCCCCACGAGATCCGACAGCCCAGCCTAATCCGTGATCCATTTGCCCTGTAGACGGAGGCCGTTGTGGACGTCAAAGCCTTTCGACGTGAACTGCTCTCAGGCTTAGCTTTCGAAATACTTTGGATTAATCGCGTTATGTGTCTCGGTTGGTCGATGTTGCGACTTACGATTCCACTCAGATCCGCGCATCTCCAGGCAACCATCTTGAGCAAGCGGTCCTCTTTCCCCACGGCCTTCAGCGGCTGCCTGGCCAGCAAAATTCCCAGGGCAGTTTTGGCTTCGGAGCGGTGTCTTTGTTTTTGTTCCGTCGTCGCCGTCGTCGTTGTTGCTGTTGCTGTTCTTGCTGTTCTTTCTGTTGTTGCCGTTGTTGCTGCTGCTGCAGCTGCTGGTGCTGTTGTTGCTGTTGTTGTTGTTGTTGCTGTTGCTGTTGCTGTTGCTGTTGCTGTTGCCGTTGCTGTTGCTGTTGCTGTTGCTGCTGTTGCTGTTGCGTTTGCCGTTGCTGCTGTTGCTTGGGTTGCTGCTGTTGCTGCTGTCGCTGCTGTCGTTGTGGTTGAGGTTGAGGTTGAGGTTGTGGTTGTTGTATTTTGTTGTCGTTGTTGTTGTCGTTGTTGTTGTCGTCGTCGTTGTTGTTGTTCTCCTTGTTGTTATCATTCTTGTCATTGTTATTTTTTCTTGTGCTCATGCTTGTGCGTGTTCTTGTTATTATTCTTATTCGTGGTCTTGGTCTTGTTCGTGTTATTGTGGTTTTTGCAGCTGCTGTTGTTGGTGATGCCGTTGCTGCTACTGCTGCTGTCCATTATTGTTACTACTATTTTTGTTACTACTGTTATTCTTGTTTGAATTCTTATTCTTATTATTATGATGATGATGATCTATATTGGTATTATTATTGCCATTATTGTTGTTGATATTATTATTGTTATTATTATTAGCAGTAGTGGTAGCATTGGTGGTAGTAGTGCTAACATTGGTGGTAGTAGTGGTAGGTGGTAGTAGTAGTAGTAGTAGTAGTAGTAGTAGTAGTATGAAGTTGTTGTTGTTGTTGTTGTGCACGGGTCTAGAGTTGGGATGCGGAGATGGTGCATGGGTGGGGTCGCGGCGAGAGGATGCATGTCCGATCATGTGGCGGCACATTCTGCGTCTGTGTTGCCGGACTTTGTGCAGAAGTGGTTACGAGCCGTGACTTTCAAGCTGGTGCTTTTTCTTGCAGCTCTTTCCAAACCTTCTGGTTAATGCTGGATACTCGCAGTGGCCTCAAGAGGACGTGCAGCACAGCATGAGGTATTTGTCAATGTATATGATTTGTTACTTGCAGCGCTTGGTGCATCTGGGGCTTCGCCCTCAGCCCCGGAAAGTGATCCCATGGCTATCCGATTTTTAATTTTTGCTTCAAGAGATGGACCCAGTGAACATTGACAAGAAAGATTCGTGTCTTTGTTGAAGACACTCGTTGTGAGAGCAGGGGAAAGGGAACAAGTGATCACATCTTCTGGTTAGAAATGCTTGGCGCTGGGGCAGGGAAGAGAGGGAGGCCAGAGTCTAGTCCACGTGGCCTACAGGTTTGTCCGTCAAGACGCCGCGTGAAGATTGGCCTGCAAACCCAGCAAACCATTGAATGGACATGGTACAGGTGTAGGTGTTTCTGCGTGCATCTGTGTCTGTCTATCCTTGTCATTGTCTGCCGCTCGCCCACCCGTCTGCCTGCATGAATGGATGCATGGATGCATGTCAATGTACGTATGTATGCATGTATGTATGCATGTCATCTCATGTCATGTATGTAATCCCTGTAGTCTGTGATGTTACTGTAATGTAATGGAATGACCCGCAGTGCATTTTTAGGTCAATTTAGTGTGCAGTGTCGTGGACGGGTGTGCTCTCTGCACTGCAATCGCTTCCAGGCTTGGCCTGGAGGACTCTCTGCCGTCCCGGTGTTTCGGCGGGTGTAGACGGCATCGACCCGAAGTCTCGGAGTCCCTCCCTGGCCTTCGAGGTTGAAGCCGGCTTTGGCAAGCAGCAAGGACGTGCTGAATCTGCTGCCTGGCGCTAGATTCCATTCTGCTCTCCTGATTCTCTCTGTCAGCAGAGCTTTCTGGCTTCAGTGTATAGAGGATCTTAAAATCTCAGTATTGCATCATTCAAGCACAGTCTGCTAGCTGTAGATGGCCGTCCAGAATGCCGGCCGGTCCGTTTGGGCACCCGCACGAACTCTGGACAGGCTAGCCCATCTCGGAGATGAGCTTGACGATTTTCAGGGCAATCTGGAAGGTGCCTCAGGGGCGACTTGTTCTTAGCCCCCTGTTGAAGCAGCCTGCGCAAGGGTGGACGCACGAGCGCAGAAAGAATCTCACACCGGAGTTCAAGAGGGTCCATGTAAGTGCGCAAGACTTGGTGTGTGCGCAAGAAATGCTCAAGTGCATGCAGAGGTGTGGGCAAGAAATATTATAAGGCCGGCTCAATACTTTCAGTCTACCGCCACCCTCCTGCCTGGCTCTGCTCGGCTCTTTAGGTGTAGACTTGCGAACCCGTCTTCAACAAGATGTTCTGCGGATGGCGGAAGATCAGCAACTTCTAGGAATGACTGAGGCAGGAAATTGGGGTGCCTCTTTGCTTGAGTGTCAGTTCCTCATGCCGTACGATTATGTTGCTGGGGCGAGTGTCTTGCCACGGGCAAAATGTGTTCTCTGCCCATTCGACCAAAGTCTCCGTAAAATCACTGAGCAAGCAGCAGCAAGTGATACTCGCAGACTGAGACGCCACCCAGGTTTGCCGGTCGGGTCTTTTTCGCTACGAGTTGTCTGTTTGTTCGCTGCTGACTTTTCGCCAGGCCGAAAGACTTGCCCGCGAATGGTGGCAGGCTGATGACCAGGCAGTCAGATAGTGATGTGACGGTGATGTGTATCGCTGGGAGTCGAGAGACGCTTGATACGTGGCAGCAGCGGTTCATTGTCAAGTCGGCTTCCAGGCCTTTGAAAGCAACACCTTGCCGTCGACAGAGCTGGAGACGCTTGGACGATGAGAGAAATGTTGGGGGGGGCGGTTTCTGGGCCGGATGCCTGCATGGCCCGGCCCGGTTCGCCCGGTCCGCAGACCTCGACTATCCCTAAAGAGCAGTTTGCGCATCTCGGAACCCTGAGTAGGCCCAATGTAGGCAGTGACAAGAGTGCAGTTTCTTAAGTCCGATGGGGGGGGGGGGGCAAGTGGTGGCAAGGGCAAGAATCCTGGCGCACGTCGACAGCAAGCCGCGAGCCCTGAAGCCTCAAAGAATCAAGCTCACAGCG
>CAJNJA010045497.1:11262-26701 GCA_905231915.1 Symbiodinium necroappetens | reverse complement strand
AGGCTTAGGGGTTTGTGGTTTAGGGTTTGGGGTTTAGGGTTTCGGATTGAGGGTTTAGGGGTTTAGGGTTTAGGGTTTAGGGGTTTAGGGTTTAGGGTTTGGGGGTTTGGGGGTTTCGGGTTTAGGGCTGAGGGTCTGGTGAGGTATAAATCCTCGGCCCCCAAACCCCTCCCTAAAGCTCAAAGCGATGATTGAGCTCGGAAGGTTTCTATCGTTTAGGTCTAGACGTTCAGGGTGAGAGGCGTTCACGATTCAGCTTTGCCATGGTTTTGAGACTGAGCCTGAGCCTACTGGTTGCAGCTCGAAGCCCTATGCCGGATATGGGTAGGCTTGTGGCGAGGGCTCCTAGCATCTCCAACCTCTCACACGAAAGCCTTGCATCCCACGGCAGAGCCGATCGTGATGATGATGCCATGAAAGAGAGGGAGAAGATGATGTGTTTTCCAGGGACTTCAGGGCTGTCCGCGCGCGGGGGCTGGGGCTTTGTTAGAGCAGTGTTTGAGGGCGTCAAAGGGCTTGAGGATTAGATATGTTTTTTGTTCAAGAGGGGGTTGAGGGGTTTGGGGACGACGATGCTAGAAATAATAGTGATGGATACGATGATGCTGCATGATGCTGCTTCCTGATCCTATGAGTATAAAGAACTCAGAAGCCCCAAACCCAAATCTTGACATACACGGCTCTTTGGCCCCAACGCTCTGATCCCCTCAACCCTGAACCCTAAACCCTCCGCCCTAAACCCCCAAAAGCCTAAACCCTAAACCCTGAAGTCAAAAAGCCCAAACCCTAAAGCCCCGAACCCTATGAGGATCCCTGATAGAACCCTGAAAGATCCCTTTAAAGGAGCCCTCCAAACGCCGGCAGGGAGCGAGAGTGACGGCTTTGCCGGCTCCGACGACGGGTGCTCCGGGTTTCGGCTCGGACTGGGTAAGAAGCCCCGCCGAGGGCCCAGCCGAGTGTTGGGTGCTTTTAGGGTTTAGGGTTTAGGGTTTAAGGGATTTAGGGTTTAGGGTTTAAGGGATTTAGGGTTTAGGGTTTAGGGTTTAAGGCATCTATAATTTATGGAGGTTACTTTAAGGGATTCTGGATGCCGAGTTTTGAGGGTAAGGGGGATTTGTGATCATGGGGTTTTGGGCTTGAGGTTTGGTGGTTTGGGGCTTACGAGGATTATACCCTAAGCCCTAAACCCTAAACCCTAAACCCTAAGCCCTAAGCCCTAAACCCTAAACACGGTTTAGGGTTGAGGGTTTAGGGTTTGGGGATTATGATTCAGTTGCTGGCAGGGTCTAAGTGAACTTTGGGTCTTCGACTCTTGGGTGGAAAGCTTCGTGTGCTGGATGAGAATGGTAGGGGTTGTAGTATAAGCTCCCCCAAAACCCCATTCTAATTACTAAGGACCCTTTATTACTTGTCTTTACGTGGATATGTATGAAGGTCCGTGTGTAGGCTTTCACAGGGAGTATTCCTATGCATAGTCGGGCCTCAATGGGCGCGGCAGTTTCCCCTTCTGCGGTCGAAAATAACTATTCCACTGCGCTTGTAGTGTAGAATACCAACTGACTGTTAAGCCCTGAACCCTAAACCCTGAACCCTGAACCCTAAAACCCTAAAACCCCCTAAACCCCCTAAACCCTCAACCCTAAAGCCCTAAAGCCCTAAACCCCCTAAACCCTAAACCCTAAACGCTGAAACCCTCCACCTCCCAACGGTTTCGGATCCCAATAAAGAGTCCACCGGAGGCCGCAGGGAGGTTGGCAAAGCTCAAAACGAACTCGGCTGCAGCCACTCGGGCCCCTGTTGTGCGCGGAATGGAATGGGTTTAGGGTTCAGGGAAGTTTAGGGTTGAGGGTTTAGGGTTCTGGGAAGTTTAGGGTTTAGGGTTTGGGGTTTAGGGTTCAGGGAGGTCTGAATAGAACACAAGAGCGCGCCATTTATAGTCCTTGGTGTCTAGGCGTGTGTTGCACCCGGTTTGCGGGGCAGCACTACACAGGTGGTTTCTTTTCATGACTGGGTGAGGAGTTTTCCGTCAGGAAGTAGGACTGAATAAGGGTCAATATTGAGGAGTTTAGGACATAGGATTTGACATGTAGGCCAATGTAGGCCTACTTACTTGTAGGTCCCTATTGTAACCCCTATTATGTCATTCTGGAATTCAAAAAGGGACTGTGCAAAACGCAAGTTTGGGTAGTCCAAGGACCACTTTACACCGCAGAGGTTCAAAAGCCCACCCAGTGAAGCGAAGGCTTGATCGACCCAGCCGCAGTCTCCTAACCCCGAAACCCTAAACCCTCAGCCCTAAACCCTAAACCCTAAATCCTAAATCCTAAACCCTAAACCCCTAAACCCTAAAACCCCGAAGCCCTAAACCCTAAGCCTAATTTCTTTTTCGAACAACCTGGTGATCCGTCGGGGAAACCTTCGGCTTAAGCCGTAAGAGACCAGAAGCCAAGCCCTGCAAGCCCTAAGCCTTGGACTCCTTAGCGAGACACTGAACCCCTGAACCCAAGCCCCTGAACCCCTAAACCCTAAACCCCTAAACCCTAAACCCTAAGCCCCTAAACCCCTAACCCCCAAAACCCCTAAACCCTAAACGCCTAAACGCCAAATGGTTCGCCTCGGAGTTGCCAGGTGTGCCGACGCGTGATCTGGCAGAAGACCTGCTGGAGTTTACCTCTTGCTTTGAGAGCGGAAACTTGCGATATGTGCCTTTCTCAGTTTTTGCTTTGAGAGCGGACACTTGCCATATGTGCTTTTCTCAGTTTGCATTGTTCTCTTAGGCCCTCCTGTGCGGAAACCACCCACCAATGTAGTTGGTATATACAAATATGTGTGGGAACATGGAGTACGTACCTGTAGGTAGTATATGCAAACTACCCAAAATGAAAGAACAGGTATGGAGTGCATACATGCTTGTGCGTGCAGGTTCATCGTACAGTACCATGAACAAGCTCTGTCGCCCCCATTCCATTCCGCACAGCACTGCCACTCCCCCCCATCAAAATACGAAAGCAAGCCACAGATAGGAAATAGACCCTCGAAGCCTAAACCCTAAACCCTGAACCCCTAAACCGTAAACCCTACCTTAAACCCTAAACCCTAAACCTAGACCCCGAACCCCAAACCCTGAACCCCTAAACCCTATATAAACCCCTGAACTGAACCCCTAACCCTGGAGCCTCAGACGCTCATACCCTCAGATAGATGAACCACAGCCCTATTCTATTATATTATATTATATTATATTATATTATATTATAAACTGTCCAGGCCCTTAGACTACCTAAGCCCTGAAACCCAGAACCTTCAAAGGGTAAAGGCTTATTCTAAACTGTCCAGGCCCCTAGACTACCTAAGCCCTCAAACCCCAAAACCTCCAAAACCTCCAAAAACCATAAACCCTAAACCCCCTTGAAAGGAGCTCCTTTTTTAAGGGGAAGGAGCCCCAGGATTCCCCCTTTGTAGATCCAGAGCTTTCCCATGGGGGATGAACCCAGAGAACCCAAGACAGCTTAATTAAGGAATATGCCTTAAACCATAATCATAAGGCCCCCATAATTTAAGGTATATTCCTTAACTAAAGAATATGCCTTAAATTATGGGGCCTTAACATCATGATTTAAGGTCTATTCCTTAATTAAGGGTCTTGGGTTCTCTGGGAAGGTTCTCTTCGACAAAGACGCCGAAGAGTACCTTCTTTTTCTCGCAGCTCGGCCGGCTCACAGATTCAGAGGGGGGTTCGGGGTTTGGGGGTTTAGGGTTTAGGGTTTAGGGTTTAGGGTTTTAGGGTTTAGGATTTAGGGTTTAGGGTTTCAGGGCTTAGGGTTTGGGTTTGTGGCTCCTTCTTGCTTTCTTGTGGGGGGGGGTTGTTTCGGTCTTCAACCCTTGCTTTGAAGATGAAGGTAGGGGGGTGTAGTCAGTCGGGGACTCGTGGTTTTGAGATTACGGCTTCAAGGGTTCAGGGTTCAGGGTTTCGACGCCGGCACAGCGAACAGAGCTCAAATTGAAGACAGCGGACAGACGCCACGGACTCTTGGAAGCTCTAAGTCGCACACCAAGTCCGAAGTTTGACACAATTCCCAGCCAAAACCCGAAACCTTAAACCCTAAACTCCTAAACCCCCTAAACCCTAAACCCCGACATAAACCCTACTAAACTCCCTGAACCCTAAACCCCGACATAAAGCCCTAAAGCCCCTAAACCCTAATTCACTCAAACCCCGAAAGCCTGAACCCCTTGGGGGCCTGGAAGCTGAAGTCCTGCATCTTACGAAGCCTTCAGGACAATGACATCCGCAGCCGTGGCCACACTCAGTGGTTCTACTTTGTCCGGGGCCATGGCACGTAGCGAGTTTCAGGGTGGTGGTAGGGCTTATGCTTTAGGACTTGAGCTTGGGGTGGCTGAGGGTTCGGTGAGGGAAGTGGGACAGGAAAGGTGAAGTCGCAGAGTCACTTCGTCGCACATCTTCCTGAGTTTAGGGTTTACTTGGAGGTTCATGGGTAGTTATAAGTAGGGTTATAAGTCCCCGAAAATGGGTTATAACTATAGCTAACCTACTTATAACCCCACTTATAACTACCCATGAAGCTCCAAGTATGACCCCTTATACCCCATTACAGGTCAGGACCCCTTATGCCTTATTGAGCCCTTATAGATCCCTTAAAGGAGCCTTATAACCACCCATGAACCTCCAAGTAGGGTTCATCTGGTCTTGTGGGTGGGGCTGCTCTGGAGTGTTGTGCGAGGTTCCCCAGCCACCAATCCGCCACGCCAAACCCGAAACCAGTGTGGGGTTTAAGTTTCAGGGTTTTTGTGGTCATTGATCTAAGACATGAATGGTCTGGAGTTTGGGTTTTGGGGGGCTTCTGTGTCCAATATTCAGAGTAGCGGCTGGCTTCAGGTCTTTGATCTTATGTGCGATGTAAGGGTTAGCCACACACCCCAAACCCAGTTTCCTAGAAGCTCAAAACACCGTGTCCCCGGCCCTCGCAGCGGGTGCAGCCGAGGCTGTGCGGAACGCGAAAGCGGGCCGGTTATACCGCCTCCGCATCGTGAATATGCGCGACTCTGAGAGCGACTTTTGTTTGGGGCGCGCGGTTGAAAATCTCGGGTTGTAGGGTGCCGCGGTGAAGGGGCTTAGGTTGCGCCGACTTGACGTCTCAGTTTGAGCGTAGGAGCCCGCATGTCATGGGGGCAGGCCTTTCAGGAAGTGCAAGAGGTCACCATCATGGCAATGCTCTGGAAAGCTCAAAGCTCAAGAGCATTCCAAGTCGTCAAGGTACTGTCTACCCAGAGAGCCCAAGACCCCTTAATTAAGGAATATAACCGAAATCATAATAATAATAATAAGGCCCCCATAATTTAAGGTATATTCCTTAGTTAAGGGGTATTGGGTTCTCTGGGTACCCTGAACCCGGAACCCGAGGCCCCAAACCGCAGAGCGCGCTAAGCCCCTAAACCATCATGCTGATGGCCCTTAGAACCGAGCAGGAGCCCAGCAAACGGTCTAGGGCTTTAGGACGCTTAGGCTTTGATGCAGGGTCCAGCTCAGAACGGTCTAGGGTTTACGGTTCAAGTGTTTAGGGTTGAGGGTTTAGGATGCCGAGTTCAGGTGTTTAGTCGGACAGTTCGGAGGCTCGAGGCGTTTCGTCAAAAGGTTTTTCTGTGTACAGAGTGCCTCTGCTTGTCAGTGCCCGTACAATAGGGGCCTACATACTTTGTAACAGCTTGTTTAGGGTTCCCGAATATAACTGTGCTGCAGAATGCCCCACTACCATAGTCTAAGCATTCAGGCCCCGTAGTAGGTTGTGCCCTTTTCGCCAACCCGTTACTTGTTACAGCTGACTATCAAGCCTATTCTGACGCAGCATAGAGCCGGAAGAAATTTTTCATACTCTTCCTAAAAGTTCCCTAAAACATATCAAAAGGTACAGAGGCCACCAAAACCCTTGTCAACCAATCCAGGCTTCTGTTTTATTTCTTTAGACGAACCAAGAACTCCTCACCCGCAACATCGAATTCCCAAGCCGCCCTGAAGCCCAAACACAACGCCTAAATTTCGGCAGCTCTGCAACTCTAGGCCTAAACCCCAAACCCTAAACCCTAAACCCTAAACCATAAGCCCTAAGCCCTAAACCCTGAAGCTCTAATAGAAGCCCCCCCGGCCCCCTTAAGCCGCACGGTAGAAGTCCCGACCCCAAACCGCCCAAAGGTCTAAATCCAAGTCGCTTTTCCGGATGGGCATGCGCCGGACCCTTGTTTCCCACAGGGTTTTTTCGGGTTGGGGGTTTGGGTTTCGGGTTTTGGGGATGAACTGGCTCCCACTAGCTAGGGGTTCTTTATGATATGGAGTCAGGGTTTACCGATTATATACCCCCAAAACCTTATTCCAATTCCCAAGGCCCCTCTTTTTGGTTTGGCCTCAAGGGATGCGGTTTTTGGGGTTCGGGGGTTGTAGGCGTCGCCGCATGGACGAAAGACAATCTCTGCAAGTGCGGGCAGGGTTTAACGCCCAGTTTAAGCATGTCCGGGATGGAGGAGCTTGAACGAAATCCCAACATCCGCTGATGCTCCCTAATGTATGTGGTTACACCGCAACGGACTCCTTGCTGTACTGAAATTATGAAGCACCCCCCCTAGAATCCATCTGACCGCCCATAAAGCCATACACAGACCCCGGATCTCGGCCCCAACATATAGAGCTCTGGGAGACTTGGGAGACTATTGTGCGTCCTTTTTGGGGGCAGCAGGGACGTCTGTTTAGTATGGAAGCCTGAAGAATGGCGAACACTCTTCCTTGAGGCTCCTATTATCGGTAGTAACCCGGTAGTACATAGCACGCGCCTAAACCCTAAACCCCTAACTGCTAAACCCCTAAACCCTAGCCAAGCCCTACTAAAAGACACCCCAGGCCGCTCCAACACCACCCAGCCTTCGAGGACGGAGCCTAGGAACCCCTGAGCCTGAAAAGACAAACCTTTCGACCCTGAAAAACGTGGGTTTAGGGTTTAGGGGTTCAGGGTCGTCAGTCCCTAAAGCCGAAAAGGGCTTGAACCCTCAAGACAGCGACTATACTTTCAGCCCTAATTACCTAAACCCTGAACCCAAATCCTAAACCCTAAGCCCTAAACCCTAGACCCTCAACCTTAAATTAAACCCTAACCCCTCCCTCTCTGCGGTCCCGAAAGGTCCGGTGGCGTGGTCCGAATTGAATGCACGGAAAGCTTGGCATGGGGCCCTGAGTTTGAAGGGATTCTGCAAGATTAGGGATGTTTTGGGGTTTTTTTAGGGGCTTCAGGGTGTGGGTTACGGGGTATGTCCTGACACCTTGCGCAAGCTATTCTACCCTCCGCTGCATGTGGGCTGTTCTAAGCCCAAAGCCTGATCTCTACACCCTAAACCTGGGTCCTTGTTGGATAGACTTTTGCATATTTATTATCATAAAACCCTAATATGGATATGGATTGAAAATGATCGTTTTTAATTATGGCCCCAACAGGGAACCAGGTTAAGCCCGAACCCTGATCCCTACCTAAACTTGCAAAGGCTGAACCCCAAGAGAGCCTTCAGCTAGCGCAGGGCAGGGCGCGGCGCAGTTCAGAAGCTCCAAAGCTCCCAAAACCCACAAGCTCGAAATGCATGTACCTCTTCCACAGGGTTTAGGGTTTAGGGTTTAGGGTTACTCTAAACCATGAACTCTATTTGCATCTTGCTAGAAATAGTCTTCCAAAGTATCGGGTTTAGGTTACCCGAAGCCCGCAACTAGGGAACGCTGCTCCCGAAATGCTTCGGGCTTCATGTCATCATCTCGCGCCCGGCCAACCCCATAGTTCAGGAATATCCCCCATATACATCTTGCAGGGGCTTCGTGTCATGATGCGCCGGATACTTGATGTCCTTATCCCTAAGCCCCCCAAACCCGGAACCCTGGACCCGAAACCCTAAACCCTGAGCCCTACACCCAAAACCCTCTACTCTGGCCCCTCGAATGAGGCTTCCTTTTGCCCTACCTTATAAGCAGACGGAAAATGGCCCTCAAAGGCAACACTTGAAACGTAAACCTGGAACCCTGAACCCTAAACCCTACACCCTAAACCTGAACCCCAAACCCTTCTGAACCCTAAACCCTAAATCCAAAACCCTAAACCCTAATCCCGAAACCCTAAACCCTGAACCCTGAACCCTGAACCCTAAACCCTAAACCCTAAACCCAAGCCCTAAACCCTAATCCCTGAACCCTAAACCCTGAACCCAAAACCCTACACCCTAAACCCTAATCCCTAAACCCTAAACCCTGAGCCTTAAACCCTAAACCCTAAACCCGAAACCCGGCGCCCTCAGCCCTAAGTCGCTGTGTGCGAAGCTGAGAGGTCCTCCTCAAAGCGCAGCTTCGAGGCGTTTCCGCCTGGGGGGGGAAGGGCTGGGAAGGGGCTTGTGGTGCTGACGACCAGGCCTTGGGGGGCAGGGTTCAGGATTTAGGGGTTTACTTAGGGTTTAGGGTTTAGGGTTTAGGGTTTAGGGGTTTAGGGGTTTAGGGTTTAGGGGTTAGGGGTTAGGGTTTAGGGTTTAAGGCCTAGGGTTCAGGATTTAGGGCCTTTAGGGTTTAGGGCTTAGGCCTGAGGATTTCGGGTTGAGGATCTAGGCTCAAGGATTCAATTTTTAGGGCCGTTTAGGGTTGAGGGATCCGGGGTTGGGGATGATAATGGCTGTGGTGAGATGATATGGGGGAGGGCCGGGATGATTCTTGGTCGAGGTGGTGGTAGCTTTTCGTGTAATGGTGCTGTTTTCGGTGTGTGGCAGGTGATGGGATTGTTGCAATTGTTGTGGTGACATTTCTGGTTCGGGGTTTGGCAGCGCGTGATTGCAAGTGTTGTGGTGGCGGTGGTGGCGTTCACCCCTAAACCCTAAACCCAAAGCCCTAAACCGTAAATCCTAAACCCTAAATCCTTAGCCCTAAACCCTAAACCCAAAGCCCTAAACCCTAAATCCTAAACCCTAAATCCTAAACCCTAAACCCGGAACCTTAACCCTAAGCCCTCAAGCCCTACACCGTAAGCCACAAAAGCCTAAAGCTGTGAAGCCCTAAAGCCCTAGAACCCTGAAGCCCTAAAAGGGGCGAGGCCAAGGGCAGCGACCCCCAAGCGTACGTTGCGAGAGCATCGCACATCTAGTGCACCCAAGGTTTAGGGTTTAGGGCGGAGCACCGTGTCTCATGTGCATTGGTCCTCTCGGCAGTCCTGCTCGCTCTCTCTCTCTCTCTCTCTCTCTCTCTCTCTCTCTCTATATATATATACATATACATATACACATACATATACCCTAAACCCTGCGGTGGTGCCGACCTTTATATAGTTTTAGAGTTTAGAGGCTTACTAAACTCTCTTCTTAAACTCGAAAGTTTCGGGATTTTCAGCCTAAGCTCTAAGCGCTACATCCTAAAGCCAAAACATTCTGGTGCCCAGAAGCTTTAAGCTTTAGTGTTTAGGAATAGAGTTTAGGGGCTGGGGTTTAGCGACGAGTGTTTTGGAATAAGGTCTGGCGCTAAATCTTAAAGCTTTAGCGTCTATAGGAATAGGGTTCGGCGAAGAGTGTTTGGCCATCAGTGTTTTGGAATAGGGTTTACCCATAGACCCCTAAGTAGTTCCTTCTTGGGATTACCTTAGAGGGTTCGAAACATGAACCACAGAAAGGAACTACTGTTGATGATATAAATCCTGCATGACCTTAAGGCTCCTAAACTATGGGCATTATGGTATATTCCTTATTATGGGTAATGCAGGATTTATATCATCAACCGTACTTAGGGGCCTATTCCAAAGCTTTGGTGTTCGAAGGACGAGGACTTAGAGATTAGGGTTGAGCGATTACTGTTTTGGAACAGGGCTTTAGCGCTGAATCGTCAAGCAGTACATTGTGTTTAGGAACAGTGTTTCGCGGCTGATTTCTGGAAATCGGAGGCGGATTTGAGTAATAAGAATAATGCTAACAAAAATACTGACAAGACCCTAAACCCTTAACCCTAAACCCCTAAACCCTAAAACCCTAAAGCCCTAAAGCCTAAAACCCTAAACCCTAAACCCTAAAACCCTAAACCCGAAGCCCCCAGAAGCTCAAAAAGCACGCAGGCTTCACTCTGGGATGGCGTGGCCGGGCTCTGGAAGCCGGCAGGGAAGGCTCGGAGGGCTGTTGGCGGAGGGTTTAGGGGTTTAGGATTTAGGGTTTAGGGGTTTAGGGGTTTAGGGTTTAGGGTTTAGGGTTTAGGGCTTCCGTTTAGGGGGCTCTTTTGAGGGCTCCTTGAAGTGATTCTTTTTTGGGGGTCTCGGGGCTTATAGGGTGTAGCAGGGTTTGAGGGTCTAGAACTTTGGAGTTTTTGGGGGCTTTTGTCTTTCAAGGCCTGAGGTTTTAGGGGTTTCGTTTATGGTTTCCCTTCGGGTCCTTGGGGTTCCTTTTAGGTTTGAGGCTGTAGGGTGTTAGTTAGGCCTTCCGGGTTTTGGAGGGTCTTATATGGGGGCCTGAACGAATCAAGCAGGGTTTTCTGAGTCTCTGGGCCCGATTTTGAGCATGGGTTTTTAGTTTAGGTTTACTGGAATTCGGTTTTTCAGGATCCCTAGGATAAGAGGAGGCCTTGTGAGGGCTCTTGTAGGGCCTTGCAGGGTTCCTTTAAGCGCATGTTCAAGGTTCTGCAAGGGTGCGTGCTTCGAGGTCTCCTTTGGGGCTCTGTCAGGGTGTGTTTGAGCTTGGGGTTCAGGATTTGCATCGGGATCGAGTTTAGGGTTTAGGGTTTAGGGTTTAGGGTTTAGGGTTTAGGGAGGGTTCAGGGTTGGGGATTTGCGGCTTAGGGTTCAGAGTCGATTTCTGATTCAGACCGGGGAGGGGCCTTGAAGTACCCGATCCCCAAGAACTGAGAGCTTTTCTCTTAGGGTTAGGAGGTCCCAGGGTCCGTCACAAAAAGGTTTGGGGTTTAGGGTTTAGGGTTAAGGGTTAAGGGTTTAGGGTTTAGGGTTTAGGGTTTAGACTTGAGCTCTAAAGCTGCCCATCTGCATCGGGGCTTCGGAATAGCTCAAAACGTATCCCTCGAAGCAACTACTGTATCCTGCGATGTACAATATACTCATACAGCCTTATTCCAATCATTAAGGCCTTTATATGGTCCTATAAAGCGGCAGGAAACTCCGTACAACCTTTTGTAGGAGCCTTGATGCAAGCCCTCATAAACCTGATTCCAACGATTCAGGCTTCTGCATGACGCTACAAAACAGCAGACGCTCTACAAAAAAACAGGAAGTGGCCCACAAAACCATGGCACTCAGCATAAGAACCATTGCAATGCACTTATGCCGCCCACCCTAAGCCACAGTCCAAGCATGTACGTAGACAAACCATTCCAATTATTGAGGCCCCTGTGTTTTCAGCATACCAATGATTGGCGATTTCCCCTCTACATGCACCAATTACTCTTTTCCATGAGCGGCAGGACGTTCGCTACTACAGGACAGCTTTCCTGGGTTTGGGGGTTTAAATTTAGGGAAATAGCCAGGGGCTCGGGTTTTAGGGTTTAGGGGATGACTCGTTTCCATGGTTAACTTATGACTTCGTTTGTACGTCTAACTTGTCAACGATCATCGTCTTGTATCTTTCCAACAGTATAGTGCAGCATGCACCATTGTCGAAAATAGTGCACTAGAAATAAGCAACAAACCCCTAAATCAGCTGCAGCGCGGCTGTCGACAGAGTCATGCAGCCATCCTACGCCAGTTCCAGGTAAAAAAAATCGTGTTCTTCAAAAGAGTTCCTTTCAGGGCTTTGCTATCGGATCGCTTGGGAGATCTTCAAAAAGGCCCTAGGAGACTTACTGGAAGGGTTTCAGTGCATGTGCAACGAAGATGGAACGCCAAGTTTTGGGGTTTCGGGGCTTAGGTTTTGGGGTTTTCGGCCAGCTTTAGGGTTGGGGGGTGATAACGTGCACGAGGGGCGTTTTGTGAGTCACCTTGAACCCTGAGACTTAAGCCTAAACCCCTAAACCGTAGGGTTTAGGGTTTAGGGACCTTACATGAATGGAAGCTTCCAAGGCCCCTAAGCTTCCTTCTGTTGTTTGGGCAGGGAGGTTGAAACGAAACGGTTCGCTGAAGTTGGCCACTTGTTGCCAGGCTAACCAAGGGGTCAGGGTTTCGGACGGTTCCCCGACTTCGGGGTGTTTGGGGTTCAGGATTTCTCCTCAAACCCTAACAACCCGAGTAGCTTCAAGCCTAAACCTCTAATCTAGGGCTTCGGTTGGGTTCAGGGTTTCGGATTTCCGGCTTCGGCTTTCGGAGCTCTGGTTGGGGAGGTTACAAAGCTCTCGTCACCTTCCTGGGGTTGCAGACTTCAAGGCATTCCGAAAGGGTTGCTTTACAGGTTTCCTGTTTTTAGGGTTGCTGGAGAGTTTAGGGTCAAGGGTTTAGGGTTTAGGCTGCTAGAGGCTTCCTTTGTAAACGGGCTCCTTTGAAAAGGGCTCCTGTTCAAGACGCCCGAAGCCCAAACAAATATCCAGCGCGACGAGGACGCTGGCGCTGCCTGGTAGCGCTAGCAGCCAGGCCCTGAGGGGCCCTACTGTGGGGAAGCCTCCATCTCTGGGAGGTTAGGCGCCAACGGCGGTTGAGGGAGGAGTTTTGGAGAATGGGGTTTTAGGATTGGGGGGTTTCAGGGTTGTGGGCCTTTTTTGCAGTGAGAGAGAGAGAGAGAGGTATATATATATATATAGATAGATAGGTAGGTAGATAGGTAGATAGATAGACAGATAGATAGAGGGCTTGGGTTTTAGATGTAGGCTTGAGGGCTTCGGGCTACAGTTGGGTTGCAAGGGGGCAGGTAAGCATTGAGATTTCAAGCCGCCAAGGGCCAAGGGCTGTCTTTGCCTACAGGGCTTTTCGGGACGCCGAAGCCGAATACCGAGAGCCTAAACCTAGAACCCCACAGCCTTCTTCATGACAGCCTTAAATATTTTCTAGACGTCCCAAATCCCGCACCCTGAAACAAATGTACATTTGCACCCTAAGGCGGTCATCACACGCTGGCCTTCGACTACGTCTTTGAGTCGAAGAACGACTGCCTTTTCTTCGCATACTACGTCCGGGGCTCAGAGCAGATCCGACTCTGAAATGATCTTGCAATCTAAACTCGAAACCCCTAAGCCCATGTAAGCCCTGTAAACTCTGGAAATCCTAGAAGCCCTAACCCTAAACCGGGGAATTACAACTAGATGGAAAGTGCGATGTAAAAGGATTGCTTGACAACTTCGCTGTGACATCTGATTGCCTACATGCGGTTCGTACCTACATGACCGAAAGCATACGAACCGAAATACTCATGTTAAGTATTGCCTACACGCCGCTCGTACCCATATGACCGAAAGCATACACACCGAAATAAGCACGTTAAGTATTGCCTACATGCCGTTCGTACCTACATGACCAAAAGCATACAAACCGAAATAAGCATGTTAAGCACTGCCTGCATGCCGTTAGTACCTACATGACCGAAAGCATACAAACCGAAGCAAGCATGTTAAGTATTGCCTACATGCCTTTCGTGCCTACATGACCGAAACCCAACATAATCATGTTAAGACTTCCCTGCATGTCTTTCGTACCTGCATGACCGAAAGCATACCTAAATAATGAGGTTAAGTCATCATTCGTGATAGGGGGCAAAAAGAAGGGACGAATCACAACCACGTTTATCTAGCTTTGGTGCTGGAACCTGTGGCTGTACCATGGGTTTTCTGCGGAGAATGTCCAAACGTATAAAGGCACCGCAATAGCCAGTTGTAATTTCTCCTGTTCGGGCTAGCCCACAATAGTGGTTCAGTTGCGTTTTCCACCTAAACCCGCAGCCCTCGACCCCCGGCCTCTCTTCCCTGAGGTGCCATACACGTATTCCATGCTCCGGCTGTGGCCTCGGGGGGCGGCGCGGCGTGCTTGTTTCAATGCCGAAGAATGTAGGTGCCGTGCTGATTAGAATAGGGTCTTGGGTTCCTGATAGTATAAATATAACAATAAGGAACCCTAAGGGGCAATACTAGCAACTATTTAGGTGTAATGCCGACGAGAAGGAGGTCCGTGTTGATCAGGAACCAGAAAAGGAACCAAAACCATGAGCTTTTGGGTGAAATATCAATATCTCGAGCTGATTGCTTTGTTGAAAAGCTGGGGATTATGGTATATCCCAACCTTATGGTTTTTCTCGGTCTCTGCAGTAGTTACGGGAAGTTCGTGCTGCGGTGGGCAGGGATCTGCTATCTTTACATGAACCCCCAGACCCTAAGTCCCAAAATTGGAAACCGAAAGCTCCACCGGAACCCTGAAGATAATCCGTAACGCAGCCGTCAGAGCGCCCTCAACGAGCCTTCAAAGAAGTTAAACCGGACAATAGCTTTGGGTTATGGCTTCGGGTTTTGCTTTATGGGCGCTGATGGCGAAAGGGGCTTCAGGGCTTTGTTGTTGTGCTTTCCCGGCATAGCAAAACAGGAGAATCCTGAATTCAAGCACCTTAAAGCCCTTAAAGTCGAGATCTGAATTCGAGGATCCTTATAAATACCCCTTCAAGGAACCCGGTTTGGAAGCCTAGAGCCCTGAAGCCCTACGCCCTCAACTTCAAACGAAACCCCGAAGCCTAAACCCAAAAAGTCTGAAACCCTAAATCTCAAAAGCATCCTAAATCCCATATGGATCCCTTATAGATCCCCTGAGCCCCCATATCTAGGACATTTTCAGGTGGGTAGTTACCGTTATAGGAGCCTTATAGAAGGTCTATATACCTTATAGAAGCCTTATAGAAGCCCCATATATATCCTAAACTCCCCACCTGTAGTTTCCTTTAATTATAGACCCAAGCCGCCACCAAGGTCCACCTTGTCGCACGTCGCCAGCGACCCGGCGACACGGGTCTTCTGCCGCTTGAAAAACCTGGTGGTGACCGTGGGTGAGGCTCGGCTTGGGGGTAAACCTTAAACCTTAAAACCTTAAAACCCTAAATGAACCCTGAACCCTAAAACCCGAAACCCTGAAACCCTAAACCCTCAACCCTAAACTGGGTGTTGGGGGGTTTAGGGATCGGGGCGTTCAGGCGGTCCTTGAGGGGTTTAGGGGTGAATTTTAGGGTTTTAGGGGGCTTCGTGGTTCCTTGAGGGGTTCCTCTGAGTGAGGTGTTCTTTCAGGCTTACGGGGGGCTTTGATGGTTTAGGGGTGTATAGGTAGGGGCTCAGGGTTCCAGCTGGGTTCACGGATGGTCTGGAATCTCCTTAAGAAATCTAAGTCATCAGGAGCATTAGTTTCGTTCAGTTTCCCTTTTCCAAAAGATCCCACTTTAATAAGCGAAAAAACCATGCGTTCACTTCGTTCGCTTATCTTTTCCTATTAAAATTAGGGTCTTTTGGTGGAAACCAGGAAATTAATGATTATATCCT
>CAJNJA010045497.1:968-11213 GCA_905231915.1 Symbiodinium necroappetens | reverse complement strand
AAGCGAAATCGTGCTTTCATTACATTGTGCTCCCTTCTCTTCTTCTTCTCCGGGTTCTCTTGATTAAATGGCAAATGAAATGAGAGAAGAGAAAGTAATGCGTGATTTAATATAATTTAATCAAGAGAAAACACAGTAAAAAGGGCACGAACATGGTTGGGATTCTGCTTCTTTATCTTTAGTTGAGAGAATCCAACCATCGAATCATAGGTCAACTCTCTACTCTAGAATCACTAGGCACATCCCATAAGGAAGCGTGAGCAGAGCAAATCAAGAGAAGAACGGCAATGAAATAAAGTGAAGCGTGCTGTCTTTCTCTTGGTTTGCTCTGTTGCCCCTTGGTCCCTTCATTTCCTGTTGTAAAAGGCCAAAAGTAACGATTAAACAAAGCGTGCTTCCGTTACCTTGTGTAATAATTGATTTGATCCTTTGGAAACAGAGAAATTCCGGAAGCTTAGACTCAGACAGCCGGTTGGCTTCCTAGTGTGTTGTGTGTCCTTGTGTTTAAGACTTAAGTTCGGTTCTTTTGTTCGTAAAGAATGCACGAAACAAGAGCCGAAATTCATAATGAACACCGAGGGAAGGAAGCAAAATGAAAGGGAATGATACACAAGCCTTTCTCTCTGATTCGCTTCGCTTGTTTTCATTCCTTTCATTTCCCTTCGTTCATTACACACAAACCAGGAAGCGAGAAGACAGCCGCCAGTGGGTGAAAAAGGCTGAATTAAACTACTAAAACGTTAGCTTGTGCACGGTTGTCTCCAGCTTATGTTGTCTTTTTTCCGTGCGTCTTTTTAAGGATGTAGGACAAGAGAAACTTTACACTAAAGAAACAGGCGGAAAGAAGTGTAGCGCGTGTTCCTTATGTTTAAACTAGGTCTTTTGGTTCGTGGTTTTGTTTCGTGCACTTCTTTAGTTTGATTTGGGCGCGTGCCTTCATTATCACCCAAATAAAACAAAGGTGAACGAAATAAACCACCCAATATGAAATGAAGGTAGTGGAGTTCGCTTCGGTCTTCTTTCAATTAAGCAAACGGTAGTGAATGAAGTGCGCAAAGGAAGCACGCCTTTGTTTTCATTGAAAGAAGCTAAAGGAGCGAATTTAACGAAAAAGAAGCTAATTTTCTTCCCTTTGTGCCTCGTTCACTCACGCTTCCACTTGGTGTCATTGTAGTGGACAAACACAAAGGACAAAATTAGGGTCTTTTTCATATTGAAATCACATGCCAGGTACGTTCTATTTCTCTCGCTAGTTTAATTATAGTGCAATGAACAAATGAAGCATGAATTAAACTAGCGAAAAGAAGAGAACGTAACGAAAGCATGCGGTGAACAAGGGCCAAGAGAACCAAAGTGAAACGAAGCAACAGCATGCACCACATCTATCTTTTGTTCGTTCACTTTAGTATTTTGGCCCTTTTGTTGCATTCGTTCATTCGTTTTCTTTGCTTTATTCATTAACCGTGATTCCCTTTAGTTCCATTACGAGCCCTAACCGTAGCCGCCCGCTCCAGGCGCGGTGTGACCTCCTGGTCATTTCGAATCCTGCCGTGCCTAAGAAGATGAAGAAGGCCATGGGCTGCTCATGGGAGTCTTTCTTGATCCTGTTATGTTATGCTATAATATGTTCCATGACATCTTGTTGTACTGTATAGTATATTATATGCGCTTGAATAATTAGAGTTTCTTGCTGCGGTCTCTTGTATTGTAGCATAGTATTGCTTGAAGGCTAAGGAATAGTACTCAGTCAGGCTTCTACATTAACTGTTCTAGAAGGGCTGTGTAGTTTTTTTCATAGCTCTGTAACAGAATGTTGAAAGACCCAACCAAGCCCTATGCCAAGCAGGTAGTCATGGTGAGCTCCCGGGTACATCCCGGCGAGAGCAGCAGCCTCAGGATCAGACCACCCTTGAGTGATTTTTTGGTGCGGTTTTTTTATACTAACTATAATTATTCTACTACAATATACTATATTACTATACTATCTATACTATGCTATTATACTATATATGCTGTGATTATACCATAGGTTTGTAGGGTTTTCTCTTGGGTTGAGAGCTGAGGAATCGGGTTGTTGCCGGGGTTTCTGTAGGGTTTCATGGCCCTTTCTGGGCTTCCTGTCAGGATTGCTTGAAGGGGCTCCTTCAAGGGTTTTTCGCTAGGGTTTTGCTTTGGAGGTCTTTTGAGGGTTCTGTAGGGCTTTGGAACTACTCTGCCACCACCCCCGCAGGTTTTAGGTTTTGGGGCTTTAGGGTTTGAGAGAGTTTTCAAGGTTTGGGGTTGAGGGCTGAAGGCTCAGAGTTTCAACGACGTAAGGAATTGTGCGTTTTGGAGGCCTCCTGCAAGGGTCGGAGTGGTCAGAAAGAGCATTCCCTTATAGTCCCCACTGTGCCTGTATTATACTGCGCCCCAAGGCAACACTGTAATTGTTGAGGGTTTAGGGGGTTTGGGGTTTAGGGTTTAGGGTTGAGGATTGCATTAAGCCCTCCACTGAGGCAACGCCAGCTGGCTGGTCCACGGTCTCATTGGCTTCCTCCTCTCACCTTCTGCGGATGCGCAGGTCCGTCGTGACCCGGGGGAAAGTCGTTGTCTCGCTGCGCTCAATTTCCTTGCATCGTTCTTTGGTTTTTTTCTCTTGGACAGCAAAAGAAAAAGAGCCTTGTAGAACGATTATGCAGACCGGAAGCTCACCTGTTGGGCTTTGTGGAAAGGCGTGAGAGTTTGGGGTGCATGTGACGCAGGGGTCTAGGGACCCTAAACCCCAAACCCTAAACCCTAAACCCCTAAACCCCTAAACCCTAAACCGGGGATGTAGGATTTCGGGGTATATAAGAGTTCACTCTTAACGGGTTCAGAGCGCTGCAGTGTCTTGAATGCAGGTCCTCCGAGACAACTTCGCTGGAAGCTGAGTGTGCTTCCATGGGAGGCGCTTAGGTTTTCTGCTTTCCCGGCGGTGTTGACCTTAGAGTTCTAGCTGCTAGTAGCTGATGAGATAGATGACTAGGAGAGGCGGCAGCATTCAGAGGAGGCACTTGCAACAGATAGCTAAAGCTGGCAATGACAGTAGCACCAGTCTCCTTGAACTGCAGGCTGGTCAAAGATAGACCTTGAGTACTGTCCCAACTCTGTAATATCTCTGTCTCTCTCTCTCTCTATGTTCTCTCTCTCTCTCTCTCTCTCTCTCTCGATATATATATATATATGTATGTATAGCCCTTAATCTGACCCCCTAAAATAGAGACTGTTACAGGGCGGGGCAGTACCCAAGATAGACCTTGAACCTTAAACTCGAACGAATTGGAGCAACCCTTTGAGCGAGGTGTGAATGGTCGCGCCCTGAACCCAAATCCCAAACCCTAAACCCTTTTTCAGCATCGAGATGCGGATGGCTGTGCCCTAAACCCTTGAAGCATCGAGGTGTGGATGGTTGTGCCCATGCTCAACCCCGATGGCGTTCTCAGCGGTGCCCTGAGCCTTTGAGCCTTGCGCGTTCGACTCGGCCCGAAACCTCGGAGGCCCAGTTCCCATTGCTCCCAAACCTCTGCTTGAAGCCCTAAAGCTTTTTGGGTTGGGGGTTTAGGAATTTGAGGTTTCGGGTTTAGGGGTTTCGGGCTCAGGCCTTGCACCCTAAACCCTCAAACAAACCCCCCAAAAACCCAAAAACCCTGAAACCCTAAACCCTGAAACCCTAAACCCTAAACCCTAAGCCCTTCCAACCCGCAGCCTCTCCCTCACCCACCCGGAACCCGAAGCCAGAGGCCCGAACTTTCAGCTCCTGGGGAGATGACTTAGAAGGATCCAGCGGGGCGAGATGAAGGTAGGGTTTAGGGTTTAGGGTTTAGGGTGTAGGGTTTAGGGTTTAGGGTTTAGGTTAGGGTTTGAATATAAGGGTTCTTATGCAACGGATCCCTAATCCTACCAGCTCTTTTCATTTTTTTTGGAGACCTCCGAGTGGCCTGCGGCAAGGTGGAAACTACCGTTGCGGTCTCTGTGGCGCAGGGCTCAGAGGAGATGCAATTGGATGGGTAATACAAGGCTTAGGGTTTAAAGTATCAAGTATAGTCTCTACCCAAAAAGAGCCCAAGAATTATTATTCGAAATCATCATCTAAAGCTAAAGAGAGCTTAAGGTGCATTATTCCTAAACTTTGGGGGGTCTGAGGCTCTCTGGGTGCAGGATTTAGGGTTTCGGGCCGGGGGGGAGTCGGCAGAGCACGACATGATCAGGTACTTGGACCCTGAGGTTAAATTCGGGTTTTTAGGGTTTTAAGGTTTCAGGGGTTTAGGATTTTTAGGGTTTAGGGTTTGTAGGGTTTTTAGGCTATTAGGGTTTTAGGGTTTAGGAGTTTAGGGTTTTTAGGGTTTGGGGTTTTAGGGTTTAGGGTCTAGGGTTTAGGGTGTTTAGGGATGATGCCAGTCTTGAAGCCAGGCACCCAAATATTCAGGTGTTCATCCTTCGAGTAGGGCTTCGGGGCGTACTATGTATGAATCCCAACAGTAGGATGCTCAATCATTCCTGCAAGCCCTAAACCCAAAACCCCAACCCCGAAACCCTAAACCTTGACCCTTACACCCCCAACCCCAACCCCAACCCCTAAACCCTAAACCCCAACCCCTAAACCCTAAACCCCAACCCTTAAGCCCTAAGCCCCTAAAAACCCTAAAAGCCCTACAAACCCTACAAACCCTAAAAGCCGTAAAAACTCTTAAAACCCTAAAAGCCGTAAAAACCCTACAAACCCTAAAAAACCTTCTCCATGGGGTGCCAAAGCTGAGCTGACGCCTCTGGAGCCCGGGTTTAGGGTCTTAGGGTTCCCAGCTTAGGGAAGGCGGCCCGAACCAGCGTTTGGGGGCTTTAGGGTTTTAGGGTCTAGGGTTTGAGGGTTTTAGGGCTTTAGGGCTTTTTACGGATTCGGGCGATTAGGGTTTAGGGTCTAGGGTTTTGGAGTTCTGGGGTCCAGGGTTTCAGGGCTTTTTAGGGATTAGGGCTTTGGGTCTATGGTTTTAGGGTTCAGGGTTTAGGGTTTTAGGCTTTTTAGGGTTTAGGGTTTAGGGTCTAGGGTTTTAGGGTTCAGGGTTTATGGTTTTGGGGCTTTTAGGGTTTAGGGTTTTAGGGATCAGGGTTTTGGGGTTTTGGGGTTTTTAGGGTTTTTAGGGTTTAGGGTTTAGGGTTTAGGGTGTAGGGTTCTAGGGTTCAGGGTCTAGGGTTTTTAGGGTTTTTAGGGTTTTTAGCGATTAGGGTTTAGGGTCTAGGGTTGTAGGGTTTTAGGGTTTATGCAAGGGTCTGGGGGTTTAGAGCTCAGGGTTTAGGGTTTTAGGGTTTTAGTGTTTATGTAAGGGTCTGGGGTTTTAGAGTTCAGGGTTCAGGGTTTTAAGGTTTTAGGGTTTAGGGTTTAGAGTTGCCCCAAACCCTCAACCCTACACCTAAACCCTGTAGACGGAAAGCCCCACCCGTTGAGAGTGTGTTGGCTTGAGGCTTTAGGATTTAAGGCTTAGACACCCTAAACCTAAACCCTAAACGGCCCTAAACCAAACCCTAAACCCTAAACCCTAAGCCCTATACCCAAAACCCTAAACCCTTTTTTGGGTTTCGGTACATCCTACACTGGGAACCTGAAGCCCCGAACCCTGCACCGGAATAAGCCCATCCTCCCGGAAACTTAAATCCTCACGTCCCCCCACATGGGTAGTTCTCTAGATTACGGTCCCCCAAAACTAGTACGGCACCCTTAAAAGGGGACCCTAAAAGGGATCCTAACTTAGAGAACTACTCAAATCCCGAAGCTGTTTTGGGGTTTCGGGGCTCAGGGCGTAGGGGTAAAAGGGCCCTAAACCACAGCCCCCTAAGCTTGAAGGGAAGAGGGTGTACTATAAGAGCTTAAATACTGTAATTACCTAAAGGGGGTCCCTTACAATGATTATAATATAGTATACCCCAAACTCTATTCTAATCATTAAGGCCCCTACATTAATATAGGGGTCTAGAAAAAATTCTTAACCAGGGCTTTGGTGTTATGGCACGGTGCAAGTATACAAGCAGGGACTGCCCGGGGATACTATTCATTAGAAGCAATTCCGATCTTTATCGTAAGCACTAAGCCCAGCACACCCCTAAACCCTAAGCCCTGAACCCTAAACCCTAAAACCCTAAACCCTAAGCCCTATAAAACCCTAAGCCCTAAACTCCCAAGAAGAAGCCCAAAACGCTCTTTGCAAGGTATGGACCTGAATCGCCAGTGGCGTTCTCCCCACGAACTTCTCCACGCTCCTGCGCCGGGCTCGGCATGTGTGGTGGATTTCAGGTTTAGGGTTTAGGGTTGAGGGTTTGGCGTGGGGGACAGTACTGATAACATCCGCTGTGGCGCTCGTTTATACATACCTGTAGTAAACATAACGTAACATAATGCAGACCTCGTTCTTATTCACTACTCAAAAGATCGCGGGGCTTACCAACTAGGGTTATAAGAAAGGTAGCTCTACTTATTAAGTTACTTATATAGCCTTACTAAATCCAGCCATCAGGCACCTTCACTCGGGTTTAGGGTCTACAGAGTTTAAGGTTTTAGGGGCTTTCGAAGCTGTCGAACTTTTGTAGGTTTGGGATTTTTGGATTTTGGATTTTGTGGGTTTGGGGTCTCCATGGTGAAGCTTTCCGGGTGTCGGGAACATGGCTTCAGGTTTAGGGTTCAGGGTTTAGGGTTTAGGGTTTGGGTTTGGGGTTAGCTTCTGGTTTAGGGTTCCGGGTCTAGGGTTTAGGGTTCCCTAAACCCTAAACCCTAAACCCTAAACCGTGGCCGGGATTTAGGGTATCCTTTTGGATCCCTTCATGTCACAGTTCCAGAAAGCCCCGAGGCCCCAACATCGACCCGACATCGTATTGGATGCCGATTGCATGACCACCATTATATTATAATATATTTTACTATCTTCTCTTATATTTTATTATACTATATTATATTACACTATACTATATGCCTGCCTTTCAGAGTCTCACCGGTTTGTCCCTGGCAGAAGTAGCCGTATAGTATTCCCTTACATATACATATAATATGTATATATATATATACATCTTATTATATATATATATACATATATACATACACATATATACAAAATTTATATTTATACATACATGTGTGTGTATATATATATCTATATTACCATATCGCATAGCCCATGACTCCAACACCTTCATCCAATGCAAGACACCCGCTGCATTTTCATTTACACCCCCCGAGAAAGTCTTCACCCGCTGCATATTATCCCGAAAACCCAATCGAACTGCCAAGGCATCCCAAAACCAGAAAAACCCAAAATCCGTTAACCCTTAAAATCCAAAATGCGACATCAATGCTGCGACCTCGCCCCCAAAACGCACCTCAACCGGGGGGTTTAGGATTTTGGGTTTGGGTCTAGCGCTTGGGTTCAGGGGTTCAGGATTGCGGAGTCTTGGGGTTCAGGCTTAGGCTGTACTCTGGATTCCAAACCCTGAACGCAAAGCCGCAAACCCACCCCACTTTAAAATAGAAAAAGCACATAAACCCCTGAACCTCTCACCCCTGAAACCCCTAAACGCCCCAAGCCTTCCACCCCTCCCCATCCCCCCCCCCCTCCTCCCCCACCCCCGAGGCCTTGAAAACCCTTAAACCCCAAAGCCTTAAACAAGCCCTTAGGGCTTAGGGCTTCAGGCTTTATAGGGCTTAGCTTTATAGGGCTTTTGAGCCCCTTGAGCCGAAGCTTCGAAGCCCTGAGCCCTAAACCTCCATCGTAGTAATACTGTTGATGATATAAATCCTTAGCATTACCTTAAGGACCCTTTAGGGTTTAGGGTTTTAGGGTTTAGGGTTTAGGGTTGATGAGACAAATCCTTAGCAGTACCTTAAGGACCCTAACCTATGGGAATTTGGGAATTATGGTAGATTCCTTATTATGGGTAATGCAGGATTTATAGCATCAGCCGTATGAGTAGTTCTCTAAACGAGGGTCCCTTTCTTGCGTCCCCAATATAGTACGGCACCCTTCTAAAAGGATCCTAAAAGGGACCCTAACTTAAAGAACTACTCATATAGGGGTTGAAGAATTACCAATACTATTTTGGGGGGCTCCTTCTTATAGGTGTAGTATAATCGAACCCCAAAACAGTTATTCTAATTATTAAGGCTCCTATATTAGCTCTCAGAGTGACCTTAAAGACACCCTAAACCCCAAACCCGAAACCCTAAACCCTGAACCCTGAACCCTAAACCCTAAACCCTGAAGCCTAAACCCCAGGTTTTCAAGCTGAAGAAGCTGGCTCGGCCCTCTCGGTTCTGTCTCACGATGGTCTTTTTGTGGGCAGGTCCTAAGGGTTTAGATGTTCGTTGGGGCTTGAGGCTTTGAGAGCTTTAGGGCTGTAAGGTTAATTTGGACAGGGTTTCGGGTTTAGGGTTCAAGGTTTAGGGTTTAGGGTTTAGGGTTTAGGGTTCAGGGTTTAGGGTTTAGGGTTTAGGGCTTAGGGTGGTTAAAGCTTTTTCACGGTCTAAGGTTTCGGAAGTTCAGGGTTACCCGAGTGTTGGGTGTTCCAACCCCCCACACTCGGTTTTAGACCAGGAAGACAACCCTAACCCCTAAACCCTAAGCCCTAAACCCCAAACCCGAAACCCTAAACCCTAAATCCTAAACCCTCAACCCTCAACCCTCTACCCTTCAACCCTTGAGCTGAACTCCCCCCAGGCTTCTAGATTTGATGGGTGTCGGAGGACAGCGAAGTAGGCTTCCTAACCCTAGGATGCGAACATGGAGCCGAACCTTGTCATCTTTAACCTTTTCCCCCCAAAAATATACCATAGCCTCAAAAACCCTAAACCAAAAACAGCCGTTTCAGACTAAACCTAAGCATTAGCCCTAAACGGGAAAGAGCAGAGAGGGGATTCTACTGCTGGAATAGGGTTATACTGATACTGAGTTATGCTCTACTATGCTTATAGATAAGGGTGTGTAAGGGACTGTTTATTGGTGTTCCGCATCCGAAGCCTCTAGACCCCCTTTTTCTTTAGGGATGAGGGGCCCCAAAGCCTTGCCTGGCAGCCTCGTCGGCACAAGATCACGACCATGCTACGTACCCGGCACCCTGCATGGAGACTTCCCGAAAGCTGAGTTTCGCTTTCTTTTGGGGATTTCCTTTAAGGATAGATCCCTAAACCCTAAACTCTAAACCCTTCACCCTAAACCCCTAAACGCTCAACCCTAAACCCTAACACTGCTCTTCCAAGGAACCTGACGAAGCCGGACCCTCCTCAACTCTCCGAATGGCCTCGGAAGCACAGTTTCTCTACGCGTTGGAAGCCCTCAGCCCCCAAACCCAAAACCCAAAACCCTAAACCCAAAACCCTAAGCCCTAAACCCCCAACCCCAAAACTCAAAACCCCAACAGCACTAACCTCAAATCCCAGACTCCCTAAACTCCTCCACCCCGGAATCGCCTAATCGAGGTAGCGAAGAGCCGGTCTAAGCTATGTACATACCTGGACCTGCCGGCGGCCTAAGTGGGTTTTCGTTGGTTTAGGGCTTGGGGCTCAAGGACTTAGGCCTTAAGCTTTACGGTCTAGGATTTAGGGTTTAGGGTTTAGGGCGGGTTTGTGAGTTCGGTGGCCCGAAAGCAGCTTCGCTGACGACTTGCGGTAGAGGGCTTGGAGTGGAGGCTGGTTGGCGGTGCAGGTTCTGGGGTTTCGGGATTGTGCGGCTTTCTTCCCCCTTCGATTACCTTTGTCCCACGATTTTCGGTGCTAATCAAATAATATTCAACTTATAGCTGCACTGTTATCATTCCTATACCGCGCCTTTACAACCACGCGGAATGCTCTAAAGGTTACTCTCAAGCCTATAGCACCCTATGAAAGAGCCCTCCAGAGCCCTGAACAACGCATTGCAAATGCGGAGCAACGCCTCTTGAAGGAACCCCCTAGAGGAACCCCTTAAAGCAGGCCCCTAAAAAACCCTGAAAACCCTAAGGGAACCGCTTAAAGGAGGCCCGAACAGCCCCTAAACCCTTAAGAACCCCTTAAAGCCTTCAAAACCTTTAAAAGCCTTCAAAGGAACCCCTTTAAAAAAGGAGGCCTTAAAACCCACCCCAAACCATCAAAAGAACCGCTCTGAAGAGCTCAAGACGTCATTTGGAGATCCGGTTCCGAGGGAAGGCGAGGTCTAAGATGGAGGCCGCCACCTAAGAGAGGCCCCTAGTAGGACGGTTTAGGGTTCAGGGTTATGG
>CAJNJA010045486.1:2162-26702 GCA_905231915.1 Symbiodinium necroappetens | reverse complement strand
AACTATACATAAAGGTCCATGCCACAGATAGATAGATAGATAGATAGATAGATAGGCAGATAGATAGATAGATAGATAGATAGATAGACAGGTAGATAGACAGATAGATAGACAGATAGATACACAGATGGATAAATAGATAGATAGACAGACACATAGGTATATATATAGAGAGAGAGAGAGTTAGATAGATAGCTAGACAAATAATTAAATAGATAAATAGACGGACAGATAGATAGACAGACAGATAGATAGATAGATATACAAGTAGATCGGTAGGTAGGCAGGCAGATAGATAGATAGATAGATATATAGATAGATAGACAGATAGACAATACATGGCTAGGTCGGTACGTAGATAGCTAGACAGCTAGGCGTCTAAATACCTAAAAAACGAGCTAGATAGCTGCATGACTCAACAAATGGCTAGATAGCTAGACAACCGAACAAATAGCTGCAGAGCTAGAAAGCCAGATACATTGTCAGACAGATAGCCAGCCAGCTAGCTAGCTAGGTAGATAGATAGATGGACAAACAGACAGATAGCTAGAGATGCGCATGTGCAAGATGGGCACGCATGCACACAAACACCTACATACATACATACATACATACATACATACATACATACATACAGACATACATACAGACATACAGACAGACAGACAGACAGACAGACAGACATAATACATGCATGCTGCATATGTACTATGCGTATATAGGAATCACAACGAAGAAAGGCATAACCCTGCATGACGTAAAGACTAGACTCAGCCGGGGCACTTCCCGGAGAGCCAGGGTCAGGCCAACGAAGAGAGCGAAGCGCAGCATTGTTTTGGTCAGACAACGGGCTGCTTTCTTTGAGCCATACGAATAAACACAGTTTGGGGCTCTAGGGCTCGAGGGTTTAGGGCTGCGGGCTCAGGATTTAGGGTGTCTTAACATGAAACTGACGAACCAGGACCAGTGATGCTGAACCTGCCACGTTTTCCGAAGGAAAATCCACTTCAAAGACCTGTCTACAACCCTTAGCCCTAAACCCTCAGCCCCGCAGTTTGCGTTCCGACTACTAAGCAGCATGCGAAGAGGGACACGCAAAGCTATCTTGGAGTTTCAGAAACATCCGGGGGCCTTATTTAAGCCCAGGATAGAATCCGGACCGCCTCAAAGGGATCCTCAGAGAATTTCGGAACAGCTTTACCCCTCTTTGAGGATCCGGCGTTCTCGGCCCGGCCCTGTGGGCAGCGGCGCTCCCTGTCTGCTCAGAGAAGGAGTTCTGAGCTAAGGCTGGGATCAATAAACCACCGATTCCCGATAAGGATTAGAATAGGGATATTACGGCGGCCCTAAAGTGAGGGGGCTGCTAATCTATGGCAGAAGGCATACGGGTCAGCTCATGCTAGAGGTTTCTACATGATCCGGACCTAAAAATTTTACGAAGAGGAGTGGCACGCGTTGTGGAAGCCCGGCAGGGCATCGGTGGCCTGGGGCCCGTTGCTACCGCCCACCCACAGCCTTCCCTCAGAATCACGGAAAAGGAGCGAACGAAGCCGTTGATGATTCATGAGCTCGGATATGTCGAACTTGCTGCAGGTGCCCGGCTCGTGACAACGAGCAGTCAGTACTTCAACGCTTTCATACTTGCCCAACACATTCTATGCTGCTATGCATTGCAGCAATGCAAAGCATTGCACGAAGACTCTCTCGACAGCACCTGCTGTGCCCTAGTAGCAAATGTGAGTATCTTAAGTAGACATAGACCGAGGTTCTGGGAGATACATACCTCTAAATCTCATCGGGAGCACTTCTCAATACCATGATATGCGATTACGAACTGATATGTAGAGCTTCTTTCCAGGGAAATCTGGCCGCTGGCATGGCTTTTAGAAGACTGGAGCTTGAACAGCTATTCATGATCACCTGATCGCATGGGGCCCCAGTTTCACTGCTTGACGCCAGCGGCCCCCTCCAAAGGTGAATGCAGACCCTTTCGAGCTGTGCTGAATGTCGCACTTCCTGTTGCTTACTGTGCCCGTGTTATCTACAATCCTTGAGGCAAGAGATCGGCAGGCACGAGTGGCCTGACATGGAGCAGCGCATCTGAAGAAGACCAGAAGCTCAAAGCCTGGGCCTAGACCTGCGTGGACCCCTACACCCTAGAGGCCTAAACCCCAAAACCCAAAACCCTTGACCCCAACACCCTGAGCCCGAAACTCTCAGCCTTACATACCAAAACAAAATTTGACAGCCCTACACAACCACGGCTCCTCATGGCATTGATGGCCAGACTGGCACCGCCTTCGCCAGGTGCAAGGCGGAGGGGATTTGCTTCTGGGGGCTTGGTCTTATTTTGAGCTTAGGGGTTTAGGCTTCTGGGATTTAAGCCTCTGGGACTGGGTGTCTCGGACTTGAGCTTTAGGCTTCTGGGGTTCAGCATCTGGGGCTTAGGATTTAAGGCTCAGGAGTGCATCAACTCAGGTTCTGGGCTTCCAGGGCTTGGGGTTCTGGGGCTGAAACTTGTCGGCTTAGAGTTAGGGGGTTCAGGGCTTCATGCAGTGGGCCCCCGTTCCCCAGTTCCATCTTGGCTTTGGGGAGCGTGTACCACCAAGCCTTTCCCTAAATCCTACACCCTACACCCTAAGTCAGTATCTTAATTCAAGGGCTCGTGGCACATCGGAGTCTTTTCTCCCAGAGTTTTGCCGGGCTGGGGAGGGTTTCGGGCCGCTGGGAACGGGTTGAATGTTTTGGGAGCGTTGGTGTCGGGTGTTTGTGTTTTGGGTTTAGGGTTTAGGATTTTGGGGCTTAGGGTTTAGGATTTAGGGGTTTAGGGTTTAAGGGTTTAGGAGTTTAGGGTTTGCGTTTTCGGCAGGTTGAAGGGTTCATCATGGCTGAGGGTTATTGGGGACACCTGCATGAGGCTTCGGACTTCCCGTTTCAAACAGTCGAGCCTGAGGGTTCTCAATGGTGGCATAGATGAGGTGTTGATTGATCGCTCACCCCATTTACGATCCTCAACACTTTGAGGTTGAATCCGTCAGAACTCAACCCTCCACCTTCAATCCATACACCCCTTAACTCTTTGAGACTGTAGCGTTGTTAAGGCACTAAACTCTTTACGGTTTTAGGGTTCACATGGAAAAATCTCCGGTCATATGGTGGGATTGTGCCGTGGCTTCCTCAGCCGGCATAAGGATTAGGTTCAAGCATTTTTCCCTACTGCTTGCACGATTCCTACTTTATGACTATGATTACAATTGCTATTCCTACTACATTTATTGCAACAAGCATGCATACTGCTGGTAATATGACTACGGTATCATCGTAACTGTTGCACCCATCATTGTAGAGGTCGACGTGCTAAGGATTAGGGTGCAGAGTTTTGTGTTTATGGATCTGAAAAATCAGGGAGCGCAACACAGACGGCAAACAGTCGGACCCTTCGTATAAGCATCACCGAATGGGGTAGCCCGTACTAGCTGTAAGAAACCACCAAGCCTAAACAGAACCCTTTATACCGTCATGAAAGCCATGTAAAGCCCTCACTCGACACCTATTGAAACCCTGAACCCTAAGCCCTGAACCCCGAACCCTAAACCCTAAACCTTAAACCCCAAACCCTGAACCTGCGGCAAAAGGAGTTCGATTTTCGTACTTGACAGATCGCCTCCAGCACCGATGCCAAGGGCTGAAATGGTGCGCAAGGACAGGCCTGACGTGGGATGGGGTTCAGAGTTTAGGGATTACGGGGCTCCAGGGTTTAGGCTTTAGGGTTTAGGGTTTAGGCTGAGGGCTTCGATGCTACTATTCTGGCTCCACATTATATAATATGTCGTTTTTAGCCCGCTATTTAATCTGAAGCTCCCACATCGTGGAGAGAATGCGGTAACGGATGCAGGATGCAGGATAAACACCTGGTTTGCTACTTTTCGTCTTGTCTAGCTTTGGATACCAACGACGATCGTCCCACATCAACACCCACCAGCATCACGATGATGATTTTCACTACCATCCACATTTTGTGTGTCGCGACAGTGGGGCAGAGAATTGGAGCTCGGATTAAAGCCTGTTTGCACCATGATGACGCCACTATACTCAGCCGTGGCGGTGCTGGTGCTAGTGGCCGCCATGGTAGCAGTAGTACTTGTCGTCGTCGCACTTGTAGTCGTCGTCGCGGTCGAAGTCGTAGTCGCAGTCGAAGCCGCAGTCGCAGTCGCAGTGGCAGCCGCGGTCGGCAGGCGTAGCCGTAGTCGCAGTAACAGTATTAATTGTGGTATTATTATTAGTAGTCGTAGTATTAAACCTCTCGCGGCCCCATGCCAAATGCATGTTTTCAGGCTTTTTCAGGGTTCTAGCTTCAACATTGTGCGCTTCCAAGGCTTCAACGTTCCGTGCTTCCAAAGGGGGATGGGGGTTGGCGGGGCTTGCTGATACACATCATCACCCTGCAGCCAGATGCCAGCTAATCACAGCAAATGTTGCTTGCTCTGCGGACGCCATACTAATACTACTAGCAGTGCGACTTCCGCTGCATAAACAGACTCACGAATTGCCAAAAACATCGTCCAAATCATACACCTCTGAACTCTTGAAAAGACTGGCAAACGGAAAACGTGACAGTTTTGTTACTACTTTACTGTGCACCTAGTATTAGGGAGAGCAGCAGTGGTAGTAGTAGTAGTAGTAGTAGTGGCGGTAGTAGTAGTAGTTGTAGTAGTAGTAGTAGTAGTAGTGGCGGTGGTAGTAGTAGTAGTAGTAGTAGCAGTAGCAGTAGCAGTAGTAGTAGTAGTAGTAGCAGCAGGAGGAGTAGTAGTCGCAGTCCCAGTAGCAGTGGTACTAGTGGTGGTAAATGATGGTTATCCCTAAGTCCGGCGCCAGGGAGCAAATCGGATACCTCCACGAAGCATCCTTGCAGGCTTCAGGATGGCGGAGCGTTTGTGTGGGGGGTTCAGGGTTTAGGGTTGAGACTAGGAGTAGGGTTTAATGGGCTTTAGGGTGTATACAGTATACATGTTACTTTATGATTGTTGCACATGCCGGCCACTGCGTTGCGAGCCCATGACAACCGACTAACTTTGGTTTGATGTGAGCCCTTTTGCCATGTGGGTGCGATGATGGCGCGCATGGAAGAGTTTTTCATAGAGGGGAGTGTTGTCTATCCGCGTCATGGTGCTACGAGGGTAGCTTTGTGTTGGGGGCTGTATGAGGTGTAGGGATGCCATAAAAAGGAGTTGTGCATGTGGGCATGAGAAGGATCTGTGTTGGATAATCAATGATCGATGCATGATGTACTTTCGTATGTGCACGCATACGTTAGTTGCATGCACGTATGTGATTGTGAAGATATGTGTTTGCATGCGCATGCATACTTGTATAAGAGTATGTATACATATTATCAATATTATATATATATAATTATATATATATATAATTATATACATACATATATATATATAGAAATATCTGCATGTATGTACAAGGACGAGTATGGTGACTATGCCGTGACTACGCTGTCTTTGCAGCACTTGGTTCCACTTCTGTGCCCCTGAGACCCCAGCCACTACAGTCCCAAAACAAACCGCAACCCTGAACCCCTAAAGCCCCAACACCATGCACCCCTAGAACCCGGAGCCCTAAGGGCCTGAACCACCAAACGACACGGCTCCTCCGCTTGGGGGCCTAAACGGCTTCAAGCCTGAATTAGCACCACACACCCTAATGTGGGGAACGGGGTGTCGGGTCGCCGTATTGCATGTGGGCTTCTTTCTAAGGACGATAGCTAGGATGCTATGACTGTTATCGAACCTTAGCCCGAAGCCCAAACTCATGCCCTCAACAGCGCGCCTGTTCCTGCCAGGAAGCGCTCAAGTGGAAGCGCTGCTCTTCTTGCCTGGAGCAACTAAAAGGAGTATTAACAAGTAGACTAGGGTCTTAGTATTTTGATAATTTATCAAGCTTCTATACCGGATGGGGTACAAGCATCGATTCAGGGAGTTTCGGATTGCAGTTTAGGCTGTGTAGGTATGCGGTATGGGCGAAGATCCCACCGGGCAATTTGCGGCCCCTCAACTCGCGCACCGCCCAACACAAGGGCTTCAGTTCCAGCCTGTGGATGCCAAAATCGGAAGCGATGACCATTGGGCTTCAAAAAAGGTTGAGGGCAATCTGTCAAGGCTCATGGCTAAAACCCTGACCCCAAGCTGCCACATCCAACTGGGATTGTGTGTGCCAGACTCGACTGCAGCCTGGCACTGGCTCGCGAATCCCATGATCAACAATGATTAGTAACTTGCCTAAACCGGGGGGTCAGCAACAACGACATCACGACCTATGACTTGCTATGATAAACCCGCAAAACCTTAACCCGAAACCCTGTTGAAGGACCCTACAAACGCCTGCAATACTGAACACTTCTTGGACCCGGTCACATAGCATTCGAAGGGGGCCCAGGGGTGCTGCACGTGCAGAGTCGGCGACTTGCCTCCAAACGTTGGGCGCTCCGACGCTTCGCTTGGCTCAGCATTCTCTTGCTTGTTCTTTGGTGTTGTTAAGTCGAGACCTGTTCTTTACCGTTGTTGCGTGTTGCTGCTGCTTGCTCTTTAGGCTTAGGGGTGTAAGGATCTCGGGATCTAGGGATTAGGCTTCAAGGAAAGCTGATCAGTAGGGGAAGGATTTCGTGTCCTGTTGCAGCCTAGGATTGACGCTGTTGATTGGGATTTAGGATCCAAACCTGCGGGTGGTCTCAGGCTGTCGCACTTAAGCTTCACAGGGTCGAGGTGTATGTGGCATCTGCAGGCTACCAGTGTCAAAGCTCCGGATACATCCTTCAGGATTCACAGGAAGCTCAAGAGGGCTTTCAGGTGGGCTTTCCGGACCGCTTGCTTTGTTGTGCATGCCTCCACCCATGGATACAACCAAAGACAGTTGGGCAAGGAAGCTTGGAAATTTCGGGTAGCAAACCCGTTTGCAACCCCAAAAATACCTACAAAAATATCTAAGCTCCACTGATGCCCTACACACGTTTCCGAGTCCTAGGGGTTCGGACGTAATTCCCAGACCGTGCCCCCCAACATCCCCCTCAAAGAGGCCGATGCCCTAAACCCTCAATCCCTAAACTTCAACCCTCAACCCAAACCCGCAACCTAACATGGGCTTCGAAGTCTGGAAGACGCCTCGATTCTGAGTACGAGGACGAGTAAGGACCCCTGAACTTATCTTTCAATCCCTCCAACAGCTCCAAAGAACTGCCTCCAGGGTTTAAGGTTTAGGATTTAGGGTTTAGGGGTTTACGGGTTTAGGGTTTAAGTTTTAGGGCACCTAAACCCCAAACCCTAAAGCCTCAAGCCTAAACTCAAAGGCCTCCGTTCAAGGCCCCGAGGATATGCGGCACCAATGGCCTCTACTCTGAGCTCAGCGAGGAGGGGAAGCCAAGAGCTGAAGGGTGCCGTTGGGGACTTCATGGGGTTACCTTAAAGGCATATCGGTGTGTATGAAAACTTGATAGAACACTTTGGAAGAACTCCTGGTCCCTCTTTTAAAGCTTCCATACCCTTCTCTTCAGGGTTGTTCTGGGGCCCAAACCCTAACTCCTAAACCCTAAAAACCCTGTCAAAGGCTTCAGTCCTCTACGAAAAGACGAAGGGCTTCAGGCTTTCAGGCCTCCGCCCCTTGAGATTTGATCTGACAACCCCCCAAAGCTTGGGGACCGGCCCTGGCGTCTAGGGGTGCAGAAGGGTTTCGGGTTCAGGGCTTAGGGCATTAGGGTTTAGGTTTTTGTTTTTTTAACGGGCCTTTGTTGGGGTTTAGGGTTTAGGCTTGAGGGTTTAGGGGTGTAGAAGGGATGATATGGGATTTTACAAGGTTTAGAGGGGTTGCAAGGGCTTCAGCGGGTGCTCTAGGGTTGCAAGGAAGGCGTTTGGCCGGGTGTCGGGGCTCTGCCTCACCCCCCCCCCCCCAAAGACCCTTATACCTGAAAGCCCTCGCAGCCACTAAACCCACCGAAAATAAATCGAAAGCCCTACTCCAAAACTCCAAACCCTAAAACCACCCAAAAAAAAAATACATAAATAATATAAAAGCCTGGTTGAAACCATCAGCTCCCTTCAAAGCTTCCGGGGACCAGGCTCTGGGAACTCGCCTCCCCTCGGGGAACTTGGGCTTTCAAAGGCTTTTTTTTATCGGGTTCTTTCTGGGGCTTACGGTGCTGAAGGAGTCAGGGTTGGGGGTTTGGGGCGTAGGCGGCTTGGCGGGTTTAGTTCGGGTTAGGGGTGCGAAGGAAAATAAAAATAGAGACAAGAAGACTGACAATAACTTCGTCAGCAATACCAATAAGACTAACGGTAAAAAAACTGCAATAACAGGACTAATTGCGATCGTAATTGTATGCATGGACCAGATGTACTTCGTAATGGTAGGAATAGCCGCAATGGTATCCACACATGAAACCGGAAGGCTGAGAAGAAGAATCGGAAGAAGAAGAAGAAAGAGGTCGAAGACGAAAATAGCAGCAGCCGCAGCAGCAATAACCACAACACAACAGATACCAGACAACATCAAGGCGGCAAGATAAGAGCTTAATGATCTCCAAAACACGCGCACGAAACGCCAAGCGATGAGAGTATCAGGGTATGACCAGGTCCCAGTACATATGGCGCGAGAGAGAGAGAGAGGGAGAGACAGAGAGAGGGAGAGAGAGGGAGAGAGAGAGAGAGAGACTGCCGAACCACCATGCTCATCATCGCCATCATGATCATCAACAACAACAACATCATCATCATCATCGTCATCACCATCCTCATCGTCGACATGACAGTCATCACCTCCATTATATCACCGATATAGCTCGGGGTGCTAGGAGCTTGCGCCGTGCCTGCACTTAGGTCCTGACGATCGGGGGGCTGGGGCCCTTGATGTGTGTTTGGGGTGGAAGGGTCCGCACCGACAAGTCTTGCTCTGTTCGGCTCGGGGAGGGTTGGGGGGGTATCCTTCGGGTTCAGGCTTTGGTTTAGAGCTTCAAGTGCCACCGGGGCTCCTGAGGCCGTTCCTACCCATCACTGATTGCCCAAACACTAAACGAACTGGGGCAAACAATGGCAGCCAATGCTCAGCTAGAGGCGTCAGAAAAGTTATCCCAAGGACAACTGGCGGCCATCAAGCATTCACTGCGATGTTGCTTGGTGATTCTTCGCCGTATGCAGAAGTCCCAATGTGTCGGATTGTTCAACCGTGAGCAGGGTTCCCCAAGCCCCCAATCCTAAAAGCCCTAAACCCTAAACCCTGAAATCCCTCTCAACCCGAACCCTGAAACCCTTTAACCCTAATACGCCGCGAAACGCTGAGGCCAAGGGCAGGGGTGGCGGGCTGGGCGGGAAGGGTCTGAAATCCAGCTCGGCTTCCTGTCATAGGGCCTTATAAGGACCAGGGTTTAAGGTTTAGAGACGGTTTAGGGTTTAGGGCTTAGAGTCCCGAAATCCTGGTCTTTTGTTGAGGGCAATTTTCCACTCTCCGACGAGCGATATATTCTGGTTTAGTGTGATATGCCATGTAAGATTTCTATTTACTCGCAGGTACGGTTTTACAGGGACTCTGTAGGGATTGTGTAAGTGCTGTGTAAAGGACTGTAGACTCGCGTTATGAGGGCTTCATTTGGGCGCGCTGAAGCTTAAGTTAGCGGAACGGGGCTCTTGGTGTTAGGAGTTTAGGACTCAAGGCTCCCCGGGGGTGTTTTTGTCTGCTCCATGGCCCTAAAGCCCCTTAGGGGCTTAAGGAGTCTCAGGGCCTCAATTCGGGCAAGCCTAGTGGCCTTTGGTGCAGATCTAGGGCTGGTAGGAGATGAGGGCTGCTGGGTATTCTAGGGCTTTGGGTTTCAAGGTTCAGGGATTTAAGTTGAAAGTAAATGGAGCCTCAGGAACTTCGTCTCCATGACTTCGGAACTTCGACCCCTTTTCTCTTGGCTCTTTCTGGCTTCGCTTCGGAAGGAGGGCCTCAGGTCAACCTACTTCTAGACTCTTTCTGTCCCGGCCGAAGGGAATGAAGGGTTTTTTGGAGTTTTTTGCAGTTTGGGCTTGAGGTTAACTCCCTCTGAAGAGCCGCGCTGTCCCACTCAGGCTTGTGGTTCAGATTTCCTGAACGTTGCTCAATGCTGCAATGCTCAAGCCCCCCCCCCTCGCCCGCTCATGAATCCAAGAGTCCTAAGTCTGAATCCCAACCCCTCGAACCCGAAAGCCTCACTGGATGGCCCTGAACTCCAACGCGGAAGACCAGGTTTGCGGATTTGCAGTGTAGGGTTTTAGGTTTTGTGTATACCACCGAACTGCTGCCTTTCGACCCCAAACCCCAAACGCGTGGCGGAGAGACACGGCAGGCTTCCTGCGGTGGACTTCGAAGGCATTGGTAGTAATCCCCGAAACTCCAACACCCCTCTTACTTACCACTCGAAGCCTCCGGATTCCCCGCATTAGGGATCGCTGCTGTAGTTGCAGGAAGATTCCTTAATGAGGGTATTTTGGAGGCTCGGGGTTCGGGGTCGGAGATTTTAAGTACATGGTACCTTCCCTAGAATTGGTTCAAGAATCCTGTCCCTAAAACATTGAAAGCCCTGAACTGGCTCCATTGTCGATGGGATCTCTTTGAGAGGAAGGGTATCCAATATTCCCGTTGAGAAGCAGTCATGAAGCGAACATGCACCCGAAAACGGACCTAGTAACTAAACCCTACAGTTGAGGGTTTGGGTTTAGCGAAATCGTTTAGATCTTAAGCACCTAAGCTAGCTCTGCACTATAGACTTTAGGGCGTCACGTCTATGGCTTGCAAGCGCCGCACCAAGACTGGAAAAGATGAACCCTACTGGAAGGCTGTACTGGGAATGACTGGGATAGAGCTAATCATCCCATCACCATCATCACCACGACATCATTGCGTCATCATCACACCACGTTAAACATTGAAAATCATAAACCCTCGACCCTGAAACCCTAAACCGCCTAAACCCCCAGGATAAAGGGCTTTGCCGTTGTCAGACCGCAAAACACTGACCGCCTCCTTCAAGAAGACTTTCTTATTTAGGATTAAGCTTTAGGCTTTAAGGCTTTCGGGCTTTAGGGCTTTAGAGCTTTAGGGCCTTGGCGCCTTGGGGTTCAGGAATTTAGGGCGTTTAGTGTTTTCGGGCTTTGCGTTTAGAGTGTAGAGCTTCAGGGTTGTAGGGTTTAGGCTTCGTGGCGCAGTGTTTGGCATGTTTGGGCTTTGGGTGGAGACTTACGGCTTGGAGCTTTCGGGTTTAGGGTGTCGCGTCTGCGGCTGCGAGGGATGAATGAAGGAGCCATCACATGTGGCATAGTGGTGATGGCAAAATACTCGCCAGGACAGAAGTTCAGCTGATCAGCGATGTTGTTGCTATTGCAAGTACGTATATGTATCACTAGCAGCAGTAGGGTGGATAAGAACACCAAGAACAACAACCGCACACGTGCAAACAAAACGGAGACTAGCGACCATCATAAGCAATCGCAAACAATCAGGTTAATAGCAGTGATATTGCACACACTTACAGAAAGGGATGTAACAGTATGTGAGTTTAATAATGACAGTGCCGATCCTCGCAGCTCGCGCCGGGTGTGCCGAGAAGCCAGCAGCGCGACTTGTGCGGGAAGCTGCCAGAGGGGCCTTGGCTTTTGCGGTGTTTAGGGCTTAGGCTTTATAGGCTTTAGGGTTTTGGGTTTTAAGGCAGAGGTTTTGGGGTTTCGGCTTTGGGGGGGGTTGCGGGGTTTTGGGTTTAGGCTTAAGGCTTTGGGGTTGAAGGCTCAGGGCTCGGCGAGTTGAGGGCGTTGGGTTGGGCGTTATCGTGGATAGATCTATGCGGTGTCATCAGGGCTCCATTTTGGGTTCAGGATTGTTGGCTGTGGGGTTGATGGCTTCGGGCGCAAGTTTGAGGGTTGGCGCCTTCAAAACCTACTGGGCTTCTTACTGCTGAGTTCAATAAATGCTCCTTAAGCCACAAGGAAACCTTGTGTGCTTGAAGTTGCCGGAGGTGGGTCTATGGAAGAAGGGATTTCGTGTTTCCAGGGCTAGGGCTGCGCCTAAGGGTGGCAGGCTGTAAGGCTTTGTAAGGGACCTTGTCCAGCTCGGAGGACCAGCTCCGGGAAAAGAGAGGGATTGCCCCTACACCCTGAACCCTGAATCCTAAACCCGCAACCCGGGCTTCTGGGTTCCGGCTTGGAGCTTGCGGCAAGGGACTCTTGAGGGATAAGAGCTTCGGAATTCAGGCTTAACCAGGGTGCTCGCGTTTAGGGTTCAGGGGTCTCGGGCTGAGGGTGTCCGGGCTGTGCAAGGGCTTCACAACGTAAGGGGGCCTACGGGCCGAGTTAGGTTGAGACTCAGCGTCGCACATCCCGAAAGACTTTCATGAGCGCACAGGGATGCTTGAGTTGTTATGGCTGACCCTACACCCTAAACCCAAAGTTTTCATGGCTTAAGTACGCTTACGATTTAGGTGTTGCGGCCCAACTCAAAGCGACACAAAGGCCCAGGCAAGTTTCTGCCTCTTCGCCAAGCAGCCTGACACAACTCGGGGTGTTGCGGGGTAGGAGGACAAGTTCGTGTTTAAGGTCCGGGTTTGGGGCCTGGGGTTTGGGCTATACGGCTTTTCTTCGCCATGAGAGGGCTGCTGCTGCTGCTGGGGCTCGCGTCAAGGATACTAAGGAGGAGAACCGTAGGTCATAAACTCACAGGCGATTGAACCCCAAACCCCAAGCAATGCCCCCAAACCCTCCACCGATGCCCGACACCCTAGACATGCAAGAATCCCTTAAACAATAGACCTTCAAGAATGCCCCAAACCCTGCACAAACCCTAAGCCCACTGCCTCCCAGACGATCTCTCCGTGCCCGCCTAAACTCACATTCAGATGCGACTTCGGGTTTGAGGTTCAGGGTTCAGGGCTTAGGGTTTGCCGCGGAATAACAATATCTTGCGAAATGGTTCGAAAAGGCTGTGTCGAGTGCATCGGACTATGGCGATGAGCTGTGAAAGAAGCTGCCTATAGAAAGCTTTTCCTTCTTTCTGTCCCACCCCACGCCGCATAAGACGGCCAAGCCACCCAAACCTATTCCTTTTCGGGCTGAAGCCTAAACGCCAAAAGATGCTTTCTTCCTTCTGCCAATGGGCAGGGCCGGGTCTGGGGCCCCTGAGTGGCGTTGGCGGGTCCGACTGTTGCCCACGGAAGGTGGGCGGCCTCTGCTTGAGTTTCGGGTCTGTCAACGGTTTAGTGCGTAGCCAATTTGCGCGTGGTGGGTGCGCCTTTTCGCCCAGCCATCGCACGCTTGCGGCAGCCTGTGGCCCGCCTAACTATTCTCCATTAGGGTTTAGGGTTCGCCCCACAGTTCTAGATAAAACCACCACGTTTCAATGCAGGCCACAACTGAGATGGATTGGTGTCGGAACCACATCCTCGCACCTATGAGGTCTATCTACCTTGAGAAGTTCCGGGCCCTGATCCAAAAAAAGAAACAGCACATGATGGTGAGGTACGGGCTGAGTTGTGTAAGGCATAGCCGAGCCACCTCCGTCCGCGTGTACCGGGAGGCTTTACCCTCCCTCACCGTGACACTTTAGGAGTGAAACCCCTAAGAACCCCCTGACACTGGATCCCAAGTCGATGAGCCTCACGGCTTGGGGTTTCAGGGTTTCTCGAACTCTTCGTGCAGAAAGGGGATCACAGTTTGGATCGTGGAGGGGTTTTGTACGGCTTCACATTGGGTTTATAGGAGGGTCTTAGATGGTTAGTCCTAGGATTGTAACGGCTTTATAAGGTGGTCTCAGGGTTCTGGTTTTGCAATTTTGGTTTCAGTCCGTATTCGGGAGATATGCTAACTGAATCTAACGAATATGGCTTACTTCGTGTGGTAACTTCTGAAGCCCTCAAAAAAACCTTCGAAAGCCATGTAACCCTTGTAAAATGGAGCTCTTAACCCTTGAAAGCCATTTTAGCCTTATGGCTTAGAATAAACAGCCGAACTTCCTGCACAAGGGCCCAGTCTACTTAAGTCGACAGCGCGTGACCTTGTCTTCAAGCTACCCGTTGGTTTGGGGTTTGGGGTTTGCGTTTTATGGCTCGGGGTTTCGGGTTCAGGGTTGGGGTTGCGGGTTTAGGGTTTAGAAGCCAACTAAGCAGCCCCAAGCACTGCATGATTCCGAAACCCTCATAGGGCATAGGGTTTAGAGCTTAGGGCTCCTAAACTCAATGCGCCCGAACCGCGCCAACTGCGCATCCGCCTGCCACAACATCTCGCGCAGAAGCCAAACAGGCCAACCGCTGGCAGTCTCTCCATCCCTGTAGGCGGATCCAAGAAAGGTCGGAGGGCCTCGTAGGAATTCATGTAACGGTTTCCAGTAATTGAGAAAGCTGGTAAACATGTGCAGAGCTGCGAAATTTGGTTCAAGGAGCATCTCTTCATTGCAGGGCATTGAGCACGCTTGGAAGAAGTACTCGGGTGGAGGGCGAGGGCGACGTCTTTAGGAGTATAAGGTTGAGGATGGTGTAAGCAAGGTTCATTTGGGCTCTTGTGCAAGATTCCGCGAGCCTTATATAGAGGGTGTGTTTTGCATGGGCTGGTGCCAATGATTCTCAACATCGCCGACTTTCCCAGGGTCTGTGTCAGGCTCCAGGTTTTTGGGATGTGACACACACGGTCCGACAAGCTGAGGAAGCTGAGGGCAAACACCTTGAGGCTCAGCAAGAGCCCTTCCATTTATTTATGGCGATGATCTCAGCGTGGAGCCCAATGCCTTCGCGTGGGTCAGGATAGCCGAAGTGCTCGAGTGGACGGTGCATGTTGCGAAGTCGTTGCGAGTGGGCAGCGTGTCCACAGCACAGCGACATACAGTAAAGCTTGAATTCTTGCGGTGGTAGAAGCCCTAAACCCTGAATCTTAAGCTCTAAACCCTGAACACCGGACCAGCAGGCTGTGGAAGCAGCCCCTCAGACTTGAAGAGGTTTAGGCTTTAAAGAGGTTGAGGGTTTGCGGTGTAGGGCTGAAGGGATTTAGGGCTTTGAGTTTAGGGTTGAAGAGGTTCTTCGCAAGTCCAACCTGAGTCGATATCTGAATTTGAAGGATTGGGGTGTTTAGGGTTTGAGGGGTTTTGGGGGGCTCATGCCAAGTCAGTTGATGGAAAAAGCGCATCTCATAAACAGTTATCCGGAGGCAAAGCCCGATTCCTGTTCATCGCTTCTTGCACCATGGGTTCCGGGATGGTTGAAGCCGTTCATGTTGCGGAGATGAGGGCCCCCAGGAAGACCAGGCATTGACAAAGAATCACGAACTGGAACCGGGATGGAACGCCTCTCTCGCTGCTCCGTGCGTGCGCGTCTTCCTGCCCAAGCTGAAGGGTCCAGATTCGGGTTCAGTGATTTCCGGTTAAGGAGGTTTCGAAGTTTAGCAGGGCTTTATGAAACCATTGCAAAGGGTTCAGGGTTTCGGATTCCGGCTGAGTGTTGCGAGAGTCGCGAAAGTCACACAAAGAACGTGCCGTTGAGAATGTGGGGCAAGATGCTTTTTGAAGGCATCCCCGTGATAACACACCAAATTTAAATGCACCACAACTCCCCAGCAGAACTGTGCTGTATACACTCACTAAAGCCAATGCAAATTCGTGTCACTGACTCAATGCATGGGTTGTTCGAGACCATGTAAGTATCAACAAAAGCGAATGCGAATTATTCCAACCGTCGAAGGCGAAAGTATCGCTGGCTAAAATCCCGAACGACTTCAGATGTTGACCAAAACAGGGTTCCGGAGCGGGAGCTGCAGTGGTTGTGGCTGTAAGCTTTGCAGTCCTGTCTCAGGAAGGCCAAACAGCTTCGAGCCAATCTTGAGCCAGGGGTTGCTTAGGGCTTTAGGCTTCTCGCTACCCAGCCCTAAACCCCTAAACCCTTACACCTCTAACCCCTGAACCCCCTAAAACCCCGAACCCCTAAACCCCTAAACTTTCCCATGGCCCCCGGGCCTGCCACATCCAAGCCCTGGCCTTTCGGCCCTGCAGCGTAGGCGCGGCGGAACCTTGCGCCATGGTAGGAATCGGCGGAGGCGTTTAGGGTTTGCGAGTTCAGAATCTGATGCCATCGAAAACCTTATCGTGGTAAAAGCATAGCAAAAAATTAGATTAGATAAAAGCGCAACGGTTTTAGGGTTTAGGATTTATGGCTTGGAGCTTTGCGGTTTGTGGTCAAAAATGGACTCTTCTACAACTGTAATGGAGCCTCCCGTCTACAGAATATACGGGATTTAAACTCAACACACGACACCTCACCATGCCGAGTTCTAGTTACCAGGCAGAACAAATATACAAGAGATTCTTCCTGTGACAGGGTCAGACCTCATCCTATCTCATAAACGAAGACCGGGTGCCGCTCAAAGCATCAGAGCATTTCGGGCCTTCGAAAAGGAGCAGAACCAACTACTTCAAGGTGCTGGTTGGGTTCAGGTTTTCGGGCTAGGGGCTTACGGTTTAGGGTTCAAATCTTATGATTCAGGATTCAGGCTGGGTTGGCCCGAGGGTTTTGGGTTTGGGGTTGAGGAGTCAGGGCTTAGGGCTTTTGGATGATTTCAGGAACGTCTCTGGGATCGGGTGGGTGAGGAGGCATGCTTCTGTTCATCCCCACACGGGCCGTAAGGCGCACTTCGAAAGGCCGTGCCTTCGGTAGTAGCTCAGAATCTGCGAGGTCGTCACTGGCCTCAGCAAGGGCTGGGTAAGAGTTACTATAAGGGATAGAATGCCGGCTCCACAGAGGTTACCACAACTATACGGGTTTTACTATTCTGGGTCATGCTCTGTTGATTGAAAGGTTAGGTTGTTTTAGGGTTTAGGGTTTTGGGACCGCACGGGCTGCAGCAGTCTTGAGCAATGCGCGTATGTCACCTGGAGCTTGAGCTGAAGGCCTTTCCGTGTCCGGACCTGCAGATCTAATGGCCTAGAACCCTAAACCCCCAAACCCGAGAACCCTAAGTAATTGATGCCCGAAAACACACCAAACAAGGCAAAACCAAAACCCTTAAAGTTCTATACTCCCGAAAAGCCCATTAACCCTGAACCCCGAAACCCCAAAAAAGCCCTACAGCAAGTTCTGAAAACGAAAGCTTCCGACGTTGCTCCGGGGCCGCCGCCAACCCGAGGTGTCGATACAGCCTAGGAGAAGTCTGTGGGTTTAAAGCTTCGTCTTATTCTTATTCCTATTATGATTACTGATGTTAATATTACCATCATCATCCTCATCATCATCATCATCATCGTCATCGTCATCATCATTTTCATTCTTGCAATCTCTTCATGTAGGTGTTTGATATTGTTGTCTGTTTGCTGTTATTGCTGTGCTTGTGGTTTTTGCAAGGGCTTGAATGGCTTTGCAACGGTTTTAGGCAGATTTTCGTAAGGATTTCACGGCGGGTTTACGATTTAAGGCTTCAGGCTTGAAGTTTAGATCTGACGGCTCATGGGTTTAGGTCTTCAAGTCTGAGTCTAAGGCTTGTGTGGGGTTCAGGATTTGACATTTAGTGCTCAAGGCTAACGGCCTGGAACCAAAAGCCCTGAACCCCAGAGAGAGCGCCTAGACCCTGAACCCAAAAAATCCCTACCACCCCTAAACCCTCCAGAAAAAGCAACTAAACAATCTTGCAGCCTTCCAACATGGGCATTGATCTGGGCATGGGGATTGAAAAGCCTAACCCCGAACTGCGATACACAAGTATGAATGCTGAAGCAATCGAAGCCCGAAACCTTAAAATCCGAAACCGACGGAAGTAACCAAGAAAGTTATCCCCGTGTCCTCCAGACCAAAGCGGCGCTCCTCCGGGCCAACCCCAACCCTAAACCCTAAAATCTTCAGAACCTAAACGACCTAAACCCTAAATCTTCAGAAACGCTCCAAACCTGAGACCCTCTCTGATCTTCGATCCAGATGCTCGCGCCGAAAGGCAGCAACCGGACGAGCTCCGTCGCCTTGCCGAGCTCGGAAGCTTTCAGGATGAGTGCAGGGGCACTTTGGGTTGTGGGGTTTCGCGTTTAAGGCTTGGTGTTTAAGGTAGAGGTTGTAGGTTTGAGGTTTTGGGTTTTGGGTGTGTCTACAGTGCGCGTGCGGTGTCCCGGCCCAACCACCCAAACTATTCTCAATTAGGGTTTAGGCCCCCCCACCTCAAGGGGGGCTTTCTTGCTCTCTGCTTCCCTTCGCACTTCGACAGATAAACGACCACGTTTCATGGCAAACCACAGCTGAGATGGATTGGTGTCGGGTTGTGGCACAGGCCGCTCGACGTTGGGAAGTCTTGTCGAAGACGGTCTGGAACTCAATGTTTACTTTGGTTAGCAAACTTGTGTGTGTTTTGCAAGTCTCCAGAGTTCGGGTTTAGGGTTTGAGGTTTGGGGGTTCAGGGAGACGGGGAGAGATTCATATGTCTGTAAAGCGAGGGAGGCAGCTGGATGTTCAGAAGGCACTACCAAGGTCAAAAGCAGATCAACGCCAAGCATATCTCATGGGCAAGCGACCGAACGATGTGCTACGAAAGTTCCAAGATCGCACAGACATGATGGTTGGTGCAACTGCTACTGGTTAGATCCCAACTCTCGATGTTGGCGTGTGCTTCAGTTGTTGGACGGTAACCCGGCTACGTTTGCCGGTTGCTGCACAGTGATGCACGTCGACGCATGCATGGTTGACAGTGCGCAAGGGGCGACCATCGTTCAAACATTACAACACCAACGTGAGAAGCTGCGGGGTTGTGGACACCATGGTATGCAAGCAGAAGGATGTTGAACCAGTATCGTTTGGAGGAATGACAGGCTGACTTGTTGGGAGAAGGGATAAGCCTCTACAGCAACATCAATGGAAGCCAGAGCATGGGAAAGAAAAGTGGCACAAAAAACGACATGCAACTCGATGCCCAATTGTGCTTCGCACGGCCCAAACATCATGCTAACCATTTCTCAAGAAAGCGACAGAGGCATTGAATCGGAAAGTTGACCCTCATGACAGGACGTCAGAAACCGTCAGAAAGAGGAAGTTACGTGGCATTCGAAAGAAAGATAAATCAACCACTACTGATTGGCAGTTGGAGTTACAGCGACTGCTCGTGGCCTAGGCATGCAATTTTGGATTGACTGGGAACCACAGATCACCCATCCCATCAAAAAGTTCACCCGCCAACCCCAAGGCCCGAACCCCTTGACCCGCCCCCTCGAAAATGTGAACCCCTCAAAGAGTGTAGGCCCTTGACTCACCCTCTTCCCAGCAAGGAGCACCCCTGACTAAATGGTCTCTGTCGAAGTGCAAAGTCCATCGCTCGCTCGGGGTTTCCGCTGGCCACGTGCCGCTGCATGCACACGATGGTCACCATCATGAAGCCTCCCGAGCTTTCGGGTTTAAAGGCTCAGGCCTTCTGGCTGCAGGGCTTCAGGGCTTGTAGGGCTTTTGGGCTTGAGGGCATAGGGTCACCATCACGAGGCCTTGGAGGCTGTGTTTTTGCTCCTTTCCGTCAGGGATGGAAAGTTTAGGGGCAAGGCTTAAAGTTTAGAGCTGGTGCTCAGAGGTTGGAGGTCTCAAGTTTTGGGGTCCAGCGGACTTGAAGTTTAGGATGTGAGGACAGTGGAGCTTAGCGTTCTGTTCTTGAACGGTCAGACACAGCAGGCTTAAGATTCAGCGGCTCAGTCTTCGGAATTCAGGTGCTTCGGTGTGCAGGTTCTCGCAGAGGCGAACAGATGCTGGAAGTTTCAGAAGAAGCAGCTTACAACACCCCACGCCTGCTCCACGCAACAGGACCTAAACCCTCAGCCTTGAGCCCTTCTAGGACCAAGCCGCCAAGCCAACAAAATATCCTAAGCTTAAACTTCCTAAACTCTACTGCCGTAAACCCTTAAATCCAAACTTGAAGCACTCAGCCTCAAACCCCAAAGCACCGAATCCTAAACCCCAAAAACCCAGACGTCAGCCCCGGAACCATTCAAAACCGAAACAAGATCAACCCGAAACCTCAAGCCCTCATCAAGGGACTCCTAATCCAAGATAAAAAGAGAAGGGCTACTTATCTACGGCTACTTTGTCGGCCTGGGATGCAGTCGGAGAGGGCGGTGGGGCGGTGCGACTCCTGACTAGAGGTCGGGGCCGGGCGGAACATCGCCCGGTAGTTGAAACTGAGGGTTTGAAACTTAACTCTCAAAGGTTTTAGGTGCAAGGTTCAGGTTTTCAGGGTTTAGAACTCCAAGGAACAGAGCTTGCCCTTGCAAAAGCATGCAACGTTGTGCTTATCGATGGTTGCACATCTTTAGCTAAACTTTAGCCGTGCTTAACTTTGTCGCGCTTCTCTCTCTCTCTCTCTCTCTCTCCCTCCGGGTTATGACTTGACAAGATGTGGTGATTCCAGAAGCAGACTCCAATACAAGGAAGAATGGTGTGGCCGGTGCACACACACGCATACATATGTGTACATATATATATACACACACACACACACACGCACATACATGTCTACACATACACATGATGTGCATATGTATATATTGTATATTTCAGGTCGGTAGAAAAGGAGCTAGAGAGAAGGATGAAGGCAGGGGGCCAGCAGGGACCAAAATAACCGGATCCTCACTAGAAGAACATCCCCGACAAAAAAAGCAGGGGAACCTTTAAAGCCCCGATACAACCGATTAAAACTCAAGAACAAGAACCTAAGCGCCACATAAAGATCCGACAAAAACCCGGAAGGAGCGTTAAAAAAAAAAACTACAAGAGGAAGCAACTTTGGGCCAGAGTTCTGGAAAGGGAAAGTCATAGGACCGGTGCGTCGATTCCAGTTGGGTGTTGGGTGTGGGGCTACAGGTTTCTGGTTGGGTAGAGGCTTGAGGGCTTGAGGTTTGGGACTTCGACTTTAGGGCCAGAGGTTTTGCATTCAGGGCATCTGGGTTTGGAGCCCGGGGCACAGTTCTTCGTTTGGGGCGAAGCTCAAGAGCAACAGAACTCCAAGCTGAGGCCCGGAATCCGTCATGGGCTCGACCTCAAAAAAGGCCCTAAGCCTGGAACTCCACACAAAGAAGGACGCTCTGGTTCAGAATACTAGGCAGGACACCACACCCCAAGCGAAATCCTCCTCCCAAGGATGGCTGCTCTGCGCGTCATAGACCCTGAACCGAGCATGCTGGCCCCTGAACCAAAAAAACACCCCCAAGAGCTCTTTCCCGAAGAGTGCCTACTGCGCACTGCAAAAGCGATTCCAAAACCCCAACATGAAACCCACTGGAGGCTCAAAGCTAAGCCTTCGGCCGAAACCCGAAACCGAAAACATCCTAAACCCGAAAGAACCGAAAGCCTAACTTTTAGCCCGACAAAAGCCCTTAACTTACCTCCATGTCACGCTCTCCTCGTTCTCAGGGGAATACCTGGGATAACAAGCTGTGGTGGCCCTGCATATACGGCTCGACAGGCTTGGGGTTTGGGGCTTAGAGTTTAGGGTTTAGGGTTAAGGTTTTAGGGTTAGGGTTTAGGGTTTAGGGTTTGGGGTTTGGGGTTTGGGGTTTAGGGGGGGTTTAGAGTTTGGGGGTTAGGGCCAGTTTTAGGGCGTTCGGTTCAATGCTTCAGGGATCGAGCTGAGGCTTCGAGGAGTCTGGCTGAAGATCTCCCCAGAAGCCGTTCAGCAGCGCTTTCATCTGGGGTCCAGGAATCCCGCTTATGACAATATGTTTTACTAAGGCTCTCCACAGAAACCCAGGATGTCCCCGAAACCCCACCTCACATCTCTAAGCCATAATCCTGAAACCGCGAACACCCCAAAGCCTCAAATCCTGCAATAAGACAAAACCCACAGAACCAACAACCATGCGAGCCCGGTGATGTCAACATGATGTACCCGAAAAGGCAAGAAACCCTGAACCCTAAAACCAAGCCGAGAGCTTAGCGCTTCCAGAATGTAAGGTTCCTATTCTAAACCCAAAACCCTTACAGTAAACCCGGAACCTAAATAATTAAACTCTACATCAGGCCCTAGGAAGACTTGAGCGCTTCGGGGGCGTTGTCTCTGGGCTTCCCAGAAGATCAGCTTGTAACGTGTAGGATTGAAGGCTTCGAAGGTTCAGACAAGGAGATGCGCTTGGGAGGTCCCAGCAGCATGCAGGACTGGCGCCGCGTCCAGTAATGGAGTTTGTCCTTGCCAACTTGGAGTTCGGAGTTGAAGGTTTTGGTCTGTGGGAAAGAGACGTAAAATCCTTGGGCGTTGCACGAACCTTTGTCACCGTTGTGATCATGAGCCTCATAGCTGTTGCCCCGTATATCCAAAACTCCAGATGCTGCCTGGCCAAAACCTGATCGTGAAACCTACCTCTAAATCCTCGAACAGGCTTGCAGTTCGGGGGGTTAGGCGGCTTTTTGTCAACGCCTCATTTGTCACACTTTCAGGGTTTCGGATGGACTTCGTGTCAAGGCGTGGGGCTGAGGGCGCCGGAAGTAAATAATGAGGGCTCCGGGCGCGAACCCGAAAGACTAAAAAATCCCGTGCACTAGAAGCCCAACCTCTGGAACAAAGCCCTGCCGGCGTCAAGGGTAGTCGAGGAATAAGCCCCGAAAAAGCAATCACAGCGGTGCGTACTACATGCTTTCACTGGCACCACTGATATTCCTCTCCGATCCCTGTTGCTATTCCGACCAGTGACCAGTACTCTTTGTGTCGTTACCCATGCTAGTAAGAGCACAAGATTGAACTCGAAACCCAAAACCCTCCTTGAGCCCCTAAACCCGGAGAACCCCTTGAAAAAACCCCGCAGAGACCCCTAAGACCTTTACAAAAGAACAGTTGAAAACCCCTTGTTTAGCCTCCTAGAACCCTGGTTTAGGGTTTAGGGTTTAGGGGTTTAGGGTTTAGGGTTTAGGGGTTTAGGGTTTAGGGTTTAGAGTTTAGGCCCTAAAACCCCTCAATCTTACAACCCGTGGAGCCCAGCATCGTTCGGGTCGAGGGCCCTCATGGGGTAGTCGGGCGTCCAGAAGAGCTCCACCAAGGCTCGGCGGGATGCGACCTCAAAGTTTTGGGGCTGAGGGTTTCCAGGCTTATGGCTTATATGGGGCCTTTAGATTGTCGGGTATTTCGGGGGCATAAAGTCTAAGCTTCGACAGTTTAGGGTCTGAGGGCGGGGTTTAGGCTGTCTTCAGGGCAGGAAGGTCCTCTTGGAGTTGGGTCTGACCTTTTGGAGCCTCAAACCCTGAAGCCCTTAACCTCGAACCCGCAGCCCCTAAGCCCTAGCCCCCCCGAAACCCGAAACTGCATGCAAGTGTACCCAGAAGTCGTGGTGCTGCATGCAGTCGCATGGGTCGTTCAGGCTGCCGAGACCTTATGGGCGTTGAGATCATGAGGGGTACCTCATCTTTCGGATATGAGGTTTGTTGATGGCACGGGTATCTATTTCAGGAATTCTTCTCACACCTTTCCAGATTTCCGTATTTTCGGTACCTTATTCAATGCCTCTGAAAATGATTTAAGTGATTTGATACAAACGCCTTGTGACATTGTGAGGGCTCAACCGGGGCCGTTGTGGCTTCTGGACATGCGTACCTTAGTGCAGGATCCTTATACTACTTGAGGTCTGTATTGGGTGGGTCCTTATCTTATGAAACTCCCCTTAGACGCAGAGGTGTTGCTTCCTTGCTCGGCCGCCTGTGTCCATCTGAATAGGTAAGTGCCCCTCACGCACAAGCAACGGAGGTCAGCCTTCTTCGAACGTCGACAAGCATGTGGCTGCAGCTTTCGACTGAAACTGCAAACCTCCGACCCCTAAACGAAACCCGGAAACCGATAACCTCAAGGAATACCCTCCATGTGGGTCAACGTGTCCAGCTGTTTCCTGCCTTATAGCAATCTTGGCGGAGGCTCCTCTAATCCAACCCGACACACCACCCCGGCTCCGAAACCCCAAGCCCTGCACTAAACTCCGACCGGACAGCAGCATCCTAATCCCGAGACTTCTTGCCAGGCCGCTTCCTCCATTGCGGCTGGTGACTCCCCCACCACCGGCATTTGCTCCAAAACAATACCCGTTGCCGTTGGAAGCTTCCGTACCCTCTTATCAAAAGAACCTAAACCCTAAACCCTAAACCGATGCTCGTGGTTGGTTGTTGAGTTTCAGGGCTTCCACAGTAGGTATGAAGCGAAACCATCCCCTGTCAGCATAAGCTCTCGCTCACTCTGTCTCGCCACTCTACTATAACATACTGTAAAGCAGCTGTGCCCAGGCACCCTTCTGCCCAAACCCCGGCTCTGAGAGCACAGGGAGGAAGGCAAGGATCCACCTGGCTTTGGGGGGTTCCTTCAGGGATGACTGTAGGGTTCGTTTGTGGATTGGGGTTGAGGGCTTAATTATGGCTTGGGCGCTAGATCTGTCCATGCACTTAGGGCGCCCGTACCGGAGCCCCGCAGCGGAAAACCCAAAGCGCCCACCTCGCTAAACCGTAAACCCTGAACCCCGCGGAAGTGCCTCGCTCGTGCGTGCGAGAATCTTCAAGCAAAAATTCCCCCCCCCCCCCCCCCC
>CAJNJA010045475.1:0-26704 GCA_905231915.1 Symbiodinium necroappetens | reverse complement strand
CATCCCTAAACTCCTGAACCCCTAAAATTCTCGAACCCCGAAACCCCTGGTGTAATTACGGGGTCTACAAAGCGGAGGCTTCATACGGGTCTGGAGGTTGGTTCCAGAGCCGGACTTCTACCAGTCGGAAGTTGACGGTGCTGCTCTCTTTTTTTTTGTTTATTATTTTTTTTTTTTTGGGGGGGGGTAGCTGTAGGGCGGGGTCCAGGGTTGAGAGGTTTAGGGATTTTAGGGTATGAGGACCTCGGGGCCTGGTGAAGTATAGCTAGATAGGAGGTTAACGGGCTAGTCTTGTTCAGGATTTCACGGGCTATTTCTGCTTCTTGGCGTCAGCCTTCCTGGCTGCCTAGGCGTTACCGTAATCCCTATAAACAGCACATGATCAATCATCAGGCGTCTGCTCCTCACGTGAGCCCTGTGCCCGAATTCGAGCACCGAAGGGGTTCCAACTCGCAGGACATTTACAAGAGTTTAGAGGGCTCTTGCGTATCCAGAGACCATGGCATTGCATCCTACACCATGAGCCCCCGAGACGTTACTGTCATCCTGAAACTTCTTGCGCTGCCTGCTGGAGGCCTGCAACCAAAAAACCTTGCATTCGGAGTTCCTTCACCCGGAAGCCCTAAACCTGTCTTCAACCAGGGACTGTCCGCTTTCAACAAGAAGCCGTCGTAGGAGAAGCTAGACAAGCTGTCCGAGCAACTGGACCTTTGCCTGCCGGGAATTCTTTCGCTCAAGTCCCAGCCGCAGGTTGGACTCAGGGTTGAGGCATTGGGTCCGTTGCGGCAGCTCAGGATGTTAAGATTTAGGTCTGAACTTGAAGATCTTGTCTTCTGTAGGATGTTAGGAATTAGGGCGTTTGGGTTAAAGTTAGGTCCCCTTTACAGTGAGAGCGAATAGCTGAGTAGTCGCAGAGGTGCTTGCAAAAGCATCCTTATTTGTTGCCAGAGTACAATGCAACTCCCTGTCCGGGTCTGGGCTGCTACCAACCACAGCAACTCCAACTGCAAATGTGCAGCAACAGCAGCAACAGCAACGCCAACAACAACGACCACCACCAGCAGCACCATCAGCACACTAGTCTCTTGTACTTGTACCAACACGCCTAGGGTCCTGATTGCAGGCATGCTACACGCCACAGAGCCGCACCAGCGGCAGATACACCCTCCAGAATGCGAAGCAATCCCACACAACCCCTAATCCTGATTCGCAATCCCCAGCTCCCAAACCGCCTCAACCCTCAACCCTCAACCCTAAACTCCAAACTCTAAACCCTGCACCCCAAACCATAAGCCCTGAGCCCTAGCTCCCCCTAAAACCCAAGCTCCCCCAAGCTTCACGGCCCGAAGACTGCCAACCCATGTGTGGCTCAGAGACACCCCTAAACCCTAAACCCTAAGCCCTAAGCCCTAAACCCTAAACCGTAAACCCTAAACCCTAAGCCCTAAACCCCAATCCCTGAAGGCGGAAGGGAAGCACATCGCAGTCTTGCCGACCGTCCGAGACTGGGCCCTTCTTGAAGATGCATCTCCGTAGGGTGTAGGGGTTAGGGCCGCTAGGGCCTTAAACGAACTTCGAACCTCAACCCTCAACCCTCAACCCTAGACCCCTGGGGTTTAGGGTTTAGTTTAGGGGACCCAAACCCTCAAACCCTAAACCCGAAGCTCAGGGATCTGAAAGAAGCCCCAAGGAGAGGGCTCCATGGAGAAGCAGCCGTCGGCGGTATCCATGAGCAAGGAGCCGGGTTGTAAGGGCCCTACGAAATGCTTGGGGTTCCGAGTCTGGGCTTGGGGGTTCTTGTTTGGGGTTGAGGGTTTGGGGTTTGGGGTTTAGGGTTTAGGGTTCAGGGTTCAGGGTTTAGGGTTTAGGCTGCGGGGTTTAGGGTTGAGGGTTTAGGGTGTGGGGTTCAGGGTTTGGGGTTCAGGGTTTAGGGTTTAGGGTTTGGGGTTTAGGCTTTAAGGGTTTAGGGTTCGGGGAGTCGGCCTTTGTCAAAGTTCCTACAGTTGCCGAAAACGATGCATGATGCTGGAGCAAGGCAAGGTTTAGGGTTTAGGGGGTTCACTATGCTTTTTGGCTACTGTCCTCGTACTTTTCATTGCATGATCTTGACCATCGGCGATATCATCATCGATAGGGCGCAAGTGCATCGGCGATGACGACGATGAAGATCACGCTGGCCCTGATGGTGGTGATGGTTTTCCTAGTGGTGGGATTGCCAACAGTCAAACAACAGAGAAATCGGTCGCTGTAGCTGTCGTCGGTCGTAGGAGTGGTGGCTGGGATAGTCCCATGCACGAGCGAGATGGGTTCCCTACGTCCTGCGTGTTATTCTGTAAAGCTGAGAATCCTGAAGCAGAAGACCTGAGCCCTGCCCCCAAAAGCCCCGTTTAAACTCAACCCTCAACCCTAAACCCTAAACCCTACAAGCATGAAGCCCAAGCCGCAAGCCGGCTGCTTGGCCCTTAGCTAAGCGCCGAACTCCTGAAGCCAAAGCCGGAACCCTGCAAGCAATGGTAAGCCCCAGCAGATTGTCTGGCAGGCCAAGCCGCTCCATAGAGGTGACGGAAGCGACCCGATGCCTTCCTCGAAAGCATCAGCGATCCGCCAGTGGCAAAGAGTGCCGGCAGTCGGCACATCCTAATCTGCACACGGAGAAGGGGAAGAGGGCAAAGGATTGTAGGACGGCGGGGTAGGCATCGTGGTACACCCAGCGGTGGTAGTTAAGTCCGGCCACGAGTATACATCATCAACACCAGCGGTTGCACGTAGCTCAGCAGACAGTTCATCAGGCGTGGCCTGGCGCCCGAGAAGGGCAGCAGCCCGCTGGGCCGGAGTAGCGTTACGTGGGCCAGGAATGCGAATGGGCGGCATGCCCCGGTGTGTCTGGACGCCTCGTCGCTTCGAGCCTGAACCATATGTGTAAGAGCGCCCCACAGTGACACGGAGCCCGTGTACGCACGAGGGAGTGCGCTTCAAATGGTATTTGAGGCGATCCGTCGAGTGGTGCTCAACATGACACCATAGACAAATGGTGCCGGCCGTGAAGAGGGTGAGGCTATTCACAACGGAATGCTTACGGTGAGTGTGAGCAGCTAGCGCGTGCATACTGGGTAGCACCTGCTGGCACAGGGGGCAAGAAAAGCTCCCAGGCGTGCCAAGAATCTTTTTGTGGCGTGGGAGCGCAACGTCCTGCCAAAGATCCCAGAAAGCACGGTAGGCAGTGCCATAGCGACTGATGTGTTGGCAGGCCTTCAGGAACTCCCTGTGGTGACGCTGGAGAAGCGGGAGGGTGACGACAGGATGGTCGCGAAGGCTGGGGATGACAGGTAGTAGACTCTGACACGCATCAGTGAGAAGGCCGCACAGAGCGGTGGCTCTATTCCAGCCAGCCTCGAAGATCTCCCAAACGGGCGGGGGTGCCTGTTTGCACATCTGAGTGACTAGTCGGACCCTAGCCACAGTAGTCGCAATGGAAGGGGACGGGAGACAAGCAAGGAGAAACAGGCTGGGCTTGGATAGAACATGGCCATACTGCCAAGAAGCAGAGAGGGCTCTAGTGGCTCGTTCAAAGAACCCCTCGAGCGGGGCTGTGGCTCGCCCTGACACAGCAATAGAGGTAGCAAGAGTGGCATACGCAGCCGGCAGAACCCTGCCGGCAATCCATGCGTGTCGTAGGGCCCATGGAAGGGAAGTCGAACTCACCAAACTGCGAGCATGTGCCCATGCTGACTGCGCACGTTGCAAAGCCAGTTCCTGGTCGCGGCGACCGGTGTCACGGGGCTGCTGGATAACACCCAGGTATCGATACTCCGGCGAGATCCGGAGGGTGCGGTCGTCGGGAAGGGTGAGAGTGGAGGTGCCCGAGAGGAGTTTGCCACGCACCTGTTTAGCAGCCGGCCCTCTCACATCAATCATGGTCTCTGTCTTACCCCGGCCCAGGTTGACCCGAAAGCGGAGATGTTCAAGCGTGCTAATGGTGATTTCCGCTACGCGTGGGGCTTGTTGTTGCAGCGTGACTGGATCTGGAAAGTCGGCTAACACGGCAAGATCATCAGCCCAGCCGACTGGAATGACCTCTGCGGGGCGACCGATGAACTCCCCTGCGCTAACATGAACCAGCCCTTCGGCAGCGCAAGTGCGCCGTATATGGCGGAGGGCAATGGTAAAGAGGGCCCCAAACAGTATGTCAGCAAGACCGTCACCAGGCCTCGACCCTCGAGTTGCGAGGAAAAGATTGTTCGATCCGACCATCTGCCAGTAGGAACAGGAAACGCAATCTTGCAGCAAGGCAGTTTCAACAGAGGAAATCCCAAGGAGGGTCAAGGCTCCATCAGCCAAGAGCTCGGAAGTGAGTCTGGCCAAGTGACGTAGGCGGCTGTCGTCTGGTGTCGTCATGTGTGGATCACCATGGAATAAGAGTTGACGACTAGTTTCGTAGTAGGCTGCTTGTGTATCAACGAACAGGGCGAAAGCACAGCGACCCTGTTGAACACATAGGTCCCAAATTGTCCTGTAGGTAGCGACAGCGAATGAGACAGGTATGTGTCGCCTGCCCCCTAGCTGGAAGTCGTCGTAAGCCGCAAGGAGATGGGAGCCTACGGTGCTGCGGATGTGTGAATGCCAGATTTTGGCAACACCGTTGAGGAGTGCAATGGACCGGTAATTACTCGGCAGCGACGCTGGGCCACGTTTGTACAGTGCACACTGCAGGGCCTTCTTGAACTGCCGCGGTTCGCGGCCGCTTAGTGCGGCATGTGTGCAGATTTTCCATAGCCACCGCCCGGCCTGCGCCGGAAAATGTCGCCAGAGTTCATTAGGTAGGGAATCGGGTCCAGGGGCCTTCCCATCCTTTTGTTTGAGGCAACACTGTTCCAGGTCCGAAAGGGATGGTAGGGCTGCAACACAAGGTGTAGCGGATTGACGGGCCCAGGAGGCAAGACGGGAGTGAAGTTGCTGCGGGGTGACACGTTGCCCCCCTTCCTGTGCACGAAACTGCTCCTCTAGGGCCTCATCAACAGCATATCCCCCAGCGGCATGGACCGCTCGCCGGTCGGCCGCTCTCCGGGAAGCCCAGCGGAGTTTGACAACAACGGGTAGCGGTTGTCCGGTACGGTGCCACTCCTCAACAGCTGCTGTGGTGAGGCTCTGGAAGTGTCGAATTTTGTCCCTACGGGCAAGATGGTGCACCTTGACCTGGAGTCGTCGCTCCTGAAGAGTATACGACCCGATGACGAGGCGATGCTGGTGTAGGACAAAATGAGAAGAATCAGTGCTACCCAGCCATGCCGCCCAGGCGGCCCGCAAATACAGTAGCCGATGTCTCCGGTGTAGGACACGCAGCTGTGCACGCCAGTCTCGGAGGTACTCAAGAGCACTGACAGTGGAGGCGTGGAGGTATGGCTGTCGGGTCTGCAGCGTGGGTTGGGCCGGCAGCTCTTGGACAGCAGAATGGTAATGCTTAGTAATGCCCGTGAGCATATCCTCGGGGTGACTCCAAGAAGTAGGAGGGTGGTGTGCGGCTGACCAAATTTCCTTCCCTATCTGAAGGACCTCACCATGAGTAGCCCGTCGTTGTCGATGTACGGTGGGGATGGGTCTTGGACATCTGAGGTGGGAACGGACACGCATGGCAACGTGGTCTCGTGTACCGTTAACGATATCAAAGTCCAGGGCTTGAGCAGCTAAGGAGTGCTGCCAGGGGCCAGGCCGAAACAGAACGTGATCAAGTCGTTTCTGGCGGCCGCTGGTATGTTGCCAGGTCCAGGTAGGGCCTCGCTGGACATCGGCGAAGGTGCTGGGTGCCTCAAGTCCATGAGTGAGGCAAAACTCGAGCAGGAGCTCGTCGTTGCGGGCTGCCTCCCCGGGCGCAGTAAGTTCACCGATGAGGGCGTGGTCCTCATCTGGAGCATGAAAGTCGCCGTTGGCGTCAACGCCTATGACGAGCGCTCTGTGAGTGGGTACGCGGCGGAGGAGAGAACTGAGATCTTGCCAAAAGAGGCGGGCTTCGTGATCAGGTCGGTCAGCATGTGGCGCGTGGGCAGATATGATAGTGACCGGGAAACGCATGTCGTTGCATGTCACAGCTAGGATGCGAGGCGTGGCTAGTAGGATCCGCCAGTCCTGGAGGCCAAGCTCAGGCTTCACCACATCGGCTTTCACCCAGACTTCACAACCATATTGTCCCTTGGCTGCGCCGGAGCGCCAGGTGAGTAACCCTGGGCCCCGCCAGCGGCCTGCAGCGCTGCGGGCTTCTTGAAGACAAAGAATGTCTGCGGAACACTGCTTTGCCTGTCGGTACAGGTATTGGCGACGGGCCGCCAAGCCGGAGGGATTGAAAATGCTAACGGGAGCGTCCTTAATGGTCTGGACGTTAGCAGTGATGATGTGGACCTCATGACTACGAGGTGGTTCCGCATCTTCCGGGGGCGATTCAGGTGGAGATGACTTTTCAAGCTCAGGCTCAGAAGCAGGTCGACAAGCAGAGCCTGGGATATCGAGCACAGGTCGCCCCTGATGAAGAGTGCAGGAAGGAAGCAGCCAGATCTGTGCGAAATGGGGAATGTCCTCATCCGCAAGTTCTGCATGGCTGGCTGCCAAGGAGTTGAGACGACACTGCGGGTGGAGCTGAGCAGCTTGCCCGGCCACAATGTCAGCCAGAGAGTTGGCTAGGAGCCCTGTGTGGCTGTGGACGTGGCGGAAATGCGTGCTTATTCTAGCTTGGGCGCTCTGCCAGGCTTGCCGAGTAAGTTGAGCAAGGGTGGTGGTAGTTTTACCGTGTCCCGCTGCAATCTGCAGAGCAGAAGCGTTATCAACAGCGATAGTGACTTGGGATGGTCGACTCGAGGTAGACAGGTACCATAGATCTAGCATGGCACTGACCCAGAGACCTGCAGACTCAAGCGCAGCTAGTTCACCGTAAAATGATGCCAGATGGCCACTGCAGTGTCGTGCGTCGGAGGGGATCCAGGGAGTGTCGGGCAAGGAGGATGCAGCCCATCCAATCCTGTACCACTGATTTCGGAAATAAGCCCAGGCAACGAAAGACCAGGAGCCATGGTGCTCGCCGCTGCCATCAGTTGCAATGAATAGACTAGTGGGAACACCACCTTGCCACTGCTTGAAGCTGCCCCAAGCGGTTTGAGCATAAGCAGGTGACCCTGCCGGGAGATACGGCGACAATGGCGTCCTCCACCAGTACTCATGCAGCCGGGCAGTAAGTCGGGCTGGGGCCGTCATATCGCGCTTCCAGACCAGCTGATCCGACTCTGGATGTGGTGGGGCTCCGTACGCAGCTAAGTAGCAAGCGAGTAAACAGATACCCCAAGATGGGCCGCCAGGAGCAGACCAGTGGAAGCCGGTCCAGGGGGCCCAGAATACGGCGGCTATTAACGCAGTTAAGTAGCGGCTGGGGCTCCGTGGAGTGCGGCCTCCAAAGGACGTAGAAGCTCAGGCGCCGCATTTCGTGGGGAGGCGGCAAAGACGACGTCTCCATCACGCCACTGGTCAGAGTCATCCAGAGAAATCCTGTGGCAGCAGCGTTGGGGCCAGTACAGCACATTTGCTGAGCTTGAGTCACCGGAAGCCTCGACAATGTGCAGGGGCTCAGTTTCGGAATCGCCGCCGTGTGTGGAGGGCCACCAGCCATCGGGGAGGAGTCCCAGCGCGGGCCGAATCGTGCGGGCTTCTGGATCCCAGTGTTGGTGGCCTTCGGCGTAAATGGCTGCAGGTGGGGCGCCGCCGGGACGCCACATTAAGATCCAGCAGTCACTCTGAAAAGAGAGAGGATGGCTCCAGCTCCCGTGAACGCGGGCCGCAGCATGGCTAAGGAAAGATATCGGCTGGCGTTGGTGCAGAGTAGGGCGCCACCTGCACCCGTGCACAGCTATCGAATCCCCATCGCGCAGTACAACAACTGTGGTTTGAGGAAAATGCTCTGCCAAAGCTGGGATGCGGCCGCTGAGGTAAGCAGTGCCAGGGAAGTGATGCGCCAGCACGGAGAAAAGTGTCTGCTTTGGAATGCGGCTGGGCAGAAGGAGAGCAACCGGGGCCGGTGACCCTAATGCTAGTACAGTAGCGAAGAGGGGTGATGGAGAGCTGGGAACCCAGTGGTCCTCGCATGGGTGGAGAGCCGGGCTAATGCGGACGAGCCCTTGTCGCCACCAAGGCTCGGTCAGCCTGAGCGGGCTTGCTGAGGAGATGGACTGCGCTGAGTATGGGCCGGTTTTACCTCGGTAGGGGCTCCAGATCCACTGCTGGGCGTCACTTGCAGTTGGGTCAGCTGTCACCGGGACAGCGCGAGCTGGCTGGCACATAAGCCATGCCATGCCTGCCAACAGGGTGACAAGCTGAAGTCGTGGTGCCCGGTGCCTGGAGGTTAGCGCAAGTATGAGGGGGAAGGAGGCTACCAGTGACGGGGCTGCTGAATAGGCATCCGGGCTAAAGTGTAGATGGTGAAGAATGTCGCCGTCTCGCAGTGGCCTAGTAGTGGGGTTACTATCGACACCCAAAAGGGCAAGCTGGTCGGCATGAACACTGGGCTGTCCTGCGACAGAGTCGAGAGTGGACCAAGTAGAAACAGAGAGGCACAGCCCCCGTAGGATGTGACCGTCCACGTATTCGTAAATGACATGCAGACTGTCGGGGCTGTCAGGCCGTTGGCAAATGTGAGGGCGATCATCATAGGCCCAGGGCACAGGGACCCAGGAGCCAGGATAGCGCTGCTCGAACTCTCCATGGAAAGTCTGCTTATCAGCGAGCCAATGTGCCCCCGGTGGCATAGTGGTTTTGGTATAGGGGTGACCCGGGCGCCAGACCACAATAGTGAGAGGGCATGTAACCTTGAAGTCTACCCCCCAGATGGCCCTATGACGTACGTGAATGCCTTTGGAGAAGCTCGGTGGGGAGAGGCTGTGAGGGAAGCCCTCGCAAGGCTGGGCAAACACCACATCTCCAGTGCGCCAGTCAATGGCTTCGCTCGCACTGGCGCCGCATGGACCGACATTCAGAGGCGGATGAAGTCGAAATATGGGGTATCGAGACGCTCCCTGCAAGTAACGTAGGAGCCATTGGGGGTCAGAGCGACTCGGGACAAGAAACGAGGCTTGCCAATCTGGGGAAACCACTAGAATTACCGCCAAGCTGGGGTGGGCCGGCTCCAAAACAAAACTCAGGACATGTGCAGCCAATGCAGGCCAGATCGGCACAATACCCGCCGCCCAAGTTGGCTCGTTGTTGAGGAAAGTATCAGCGAGTTGCTCGCAGCTTGTGTCGGGGTCAGTAGGGACCTCTTCGGAGGTTCCTACAAAAGGCGAGATGGCGCATGCGGTGGCTCCGGCTTCGACCGCTTGGTTGCACAACCTGAGATGAGAGGGAATCCTCCAGTCGAACTTGCCAACTCTGCATTTGCCGGCGCAGGGTCCGGAGCGAGGGGGGGCCTGCATTCCATAGGCATCTTCCTGGAGGCTGGCTATCAGTGCGAGCAAAGCAGGCAGCAGGTAACCCCGCGTGCCGAACAGGAACGCAGCGGCTGAAGGGAGGGCACGAAACTGAACGCGGCGACGCGACGGCCCTGTGCCGGGCACAAGAATGTCGCCGTCACGAAGGTGGAGAATGGAGGACTTCGCAGCAATATCGGCTCGCAGTCTCCAACCGTTCGGGTATGAGGCCTCACCTCCAGAGGAAGGACAGCGGACGCATGGGAATGTCGTGCTGGTGCCTGGGTTGTGGAGTAGTACCTGAGCCTGGCCAAGGTCGGACTGCCGAACAAAATGACAGCAGTCATCTTCCGCCCCTATAGCTGGCACCCATCGGTCAGGCCCTGGTAGCGAGCGTGTCGACTGGAATTGGCACCATTGTGGTGTCCACTGAGAGCCTTTATCGACCCATATTCTTTCGCTCGCACGCCCGCCACGGTATTCAACAGACCAAACCCGAACCCAGCCGCTCTTGTCAATCCGAAATGGTGTATGCCACGCGTAATGGTGTGGGAGGCTGGAGAAGGGGATGACCGGCGCTTGTTGTCCCGGCCGATAAGAAGTGTGCGAGGCATCATTAAAGAGTTCGAAAGCATCACCATCGCGTAGGGTGATGTCAGCGTCCGGCCCGTGCTCAGAGGCGCGCAAGGCTGGGGGGAGACGAACCCGAAGCGTACCAGCGACAAGTCGACGCAGGAATGCATGAAGCCGCCTGAATGGAATAACACGGGGCACTAAGTGAGCGACTAAGGAACCCGGTGTGAAAACCAAGACACTAGCAAGCCTAGCCAGACCACCCGGGATGATTACGATGGGGCCCGATGGCTCAGCATTACCTATCACCAGATAAGCCGGAGCCCACTGCTGACACCATCGTTGTAGAACAGCCTGGACAGTATCACTGCTAGTATCGGCAAGGCAGCGGGCTCCCTGACTCCAGCCCTGGAAAGGGCACAGGATGGAGTAATCAAACCAGCGGGTGGCAACCTCTGCAAAGGGGCGAGGTAGATCCGGCCGCCATCTAGAGGGTCTCGGACTAGCTCTGGATGCTGCGTCAGAGGCAGGGCTACTGGAACGAGAACGGTCAGGCTGAGAAGAACGGACTGCCGTCACAAATGTAACATGGGTCGCAAATATCAGCAGGGACAGAGCTCGGAGATGCCGGCCAAGGAAAAGAGCGCAGCTAAGCTGTATTAGAGGCCCAGACTCGCCTGCATCGTCGTCGGGCCACCCGTATATTAATATAGGAACCGAACGATCCTGTGACTGGGAGTTCACTATGTCACCGTCGTGCAGAAGGCAAGGCGAGCCAGGACTATCCGCCGGCACGCCTATGATGCGGAGGCACGGGAGGTGCGGGGGTCAAGAGTAGTGACGAAGGTCCTATCATCCCGCTCCACTAGTACGTGAACACGATACCGTGAGTCCGACGCTCTTACAAATTGCAGGATTTTGCTGGGACCCCAAGCGACCGGAATCCACCGACCTGGGTAGGTTTCCTGAAAGGAGCCTGAGAACGTCAGCAGAGACGGCTGCCATTCAACTCCTGGGCAAAGCCACGTGACGATAGGACGGGGCCAATTGGAATCCCACAGCCGGATCAGCATGGTGCAGAGGACGCCGACCCCTTGGGTCCACATAGCATATCCCCGCAACATATCTTGATGCTGGAAAGCAACTGTTTGTTGCCCATCTTGTGTCTCTAGAACTTCAAGCACGTCACCGGAGCGAAGGTGCAAAGGGTCGTCAGGGGCTCGAAGTGAGGCCACATACACCGCAGGAGGAAATCGAATGCCAGCGGGGTGCCAAGGAGTGAGATGTTCAATTGCTCTGGACACTTGAGAAGGGAAGATGCACGCCGGGAGAATTATTGCTCGACTATGGTAGGTGTGGCGGACCACCACGCAGGCAATATCAACAGTGGGTGCGACTGGTATGAGAGTGAGTCTGTCATGGCGAAGACCTGGCCAAGTAGGCATATACTGTTGGTCGGGCCATCCCGGGAAGTCAGCCCTGTAGCGCTGCCATGTGGTTTCCAGAGGGGAGTGCGAGTCAGTTGTGTAGACACCCTGTGGACCTGTCCAGGGGCATAACATGGTGAATCGGCAGTGCCTGTTCCCGCTGACGTCCTGGGCAGTGCGTTCGTGAGGCGGGAGCCGCCAGGGAAAAGCCGAGACACGGTAAATGGGCTTAGCATCACCTGCCTCAAGCATGCCATTGGCCGCGGCGAACAGGGCATACCAGCCAAGGAGGGTGGCAGGCCAACGAGGAAGAAGTGCTGCAACCAGGAGCAGGCTCCCCGTTGACACGTGGTGAGCGGCATCACGCGCAGGCTGAGGTGGAGGGGGTCCAAACGGACCAAAGTTGACCGGCAGGCATTCGCCATCGCGGAGCTGGGCCTGGTCCTGAGTGATACGTCGAGTAGGGTAGGGTGCAATGACTCGACCCTCTCGATTACCAAAGCGATATGGTCTGGAGCCCCTGCCAGGGAAATAGCGGCTAATGCACATGGGATGCAAATCGCCCTCAGCGGCAAGAAGGACGGAGACTAGATCATGCCTTGCTGCAGCAGGTATGAGGTGAATCGCCTGAATGTCGGGTTGAGGCTGAACGTCCACAATCGGCTGCCAGCCCCGTCGCTGGGCGTAGTCAGCTAAAGTGTTGCACAAGATACGAGCCGTTCCCTGGACTGTGGTCCGCAGGCGGCACTGGGGCCGTCCAGTAAAAGGGTTGTGCATAATAACTGGGTAACCTGCCGGGATATAGGGTTCCCCTTCGGGCACCTGGATAGAAACACCTCGTATCGCGCAGGAGAAATGGTGCTGCAAAGCGCAGATGTGCTGTTCCGCTCCGGGTGTGGGAGGCGAGACGAGGCGGTCTTGGTCAGGTACGCTGGTAGAGGCGATGGAGTCGGAGCTGGGCAAGACGACAGGACTTTCGCCGGGTACTTCAGAAAGACTAGTTGGGGGTGTGGGAGCCTGTACGTCTTCCAGGAAGGAAGGGCTGCTTGGGTCGGAGAGTTGCGGAGCATCCGAGGAGCTGTCGTGGTCATGGTCTTTTGCAAAAGCCCCTACCCCTTGCCACACAACAGCGCCCAGCAAAAGCTGCCCAATGTGGGAACAGGAGGCACCGTGGTGGTTAAGCATAGCAAAGCAGCTTAGTGCAAATCCAAGCATGGTGTGGCTGGGGGACCTGAAGGCCGAGCTCCTTGTGGAGTCTCCTGTAGGTTCAGCGCTTGTGGCCTCAGCGGACCAGGGGGCAACTTCGGGAGCCGGCATAACTCCGGCAGTTTCCAGCCGAGTGACGAGCACCTGCAGGTCATTGCTAACTTCAGCTATTTGCCGCTCAAGTTGTCTACAGACCTGTGTCGCCTCGGAATCCGGGGCAGTGACAGCTTCAGAGGATGACCGTGCAATATTGCGCGAGGCGCGTGGGTTATCATAAACGTCTAGGACAATAGGCAGGCTGCCTCTGGCTCCCATGCAAATATCATAGTCAAAAGGCATAATGCAGCCTGGGTCGGCAGGGGCATCCCAGCCGGTATAGCCCAAGCGGGGTTGAAGCGAAGTTCGCACAAGATGTATAATAGCGCCGTGTGGTGGAACGCCAATGGATTCACCATACTGAACCACCCGGCTTTGTTGGACCACGCCGAAAGTGCCTTGACCGAACCAGGCCTCTCCGAAAGCATCAGCCGCCAGAGCCCCCACAAGGGCCCAATCGAAAGCCAAGTCGGATGCTGCAACAACGTGTCCTCTAGCGCGGTAGTGCAAAAGCCAATATACATAAGGAGGCACTGTTCGCGGAGGGAAGTGCAAAATGTGCGCCCTCCCTTGGACGACTCTAGGCGAGGTCCAGACAAAGTCGCCCGCGGGGGGGATGCCCCGACCTGTGCCTTCGATCTGGCGATGCATGCGAGTAAGGTCAGGCGTGGAAGTGAAGGGGATTTCCACAGGGGCCTCGCAAGAATACGTCCATATCCTAGAGACAACCGGTTCAACCTGGGGCCTGTGTTGACGGGCTGGAACGGCAAGGTCTTGCGGGGATGAGAAGCCGGGTGGAGCGTGCATAGCAAGCACCGGATGCCTAGCTGCAAGGATGCCCAGGAGAAGAAAGACCCAGCAAGAGCTGTAACCCCTGGCTCGAGCTACCGTGCCAATAGCAACATCGTACAGTGCAAGGCCACTTTCAGTCATCTGGCCTATGGTGCGGGGAAAGGGGAGTGTAATCGTTGCACGCACACCCTGAGGCAGACGACTTAGACGCGAGACCTCAGGGGCACAGGATAGCGCCTGGGCTTGGCCGTGGGAGTTGAGTGTCATGACGTATCGAGCACCAGGTTCTATCCACAGAGCCACAGGACGCAGAAGCTCGCGACTCAGGCCATCTCGGACTATCCACCAAGCTGTGGGACCGGCAGGGGTAGACACCAAGTCAAGAGTTGTGCCAAGGGTGTCATAAGCAACGGCTAAGGCTCTGTCAGTGGTATGGCCGGCAGTAGACAGGAGTTGACCGAAGCGCTCGAGTGGAGAGTCCCTGTGGAACTCGAAGGCTGCTGGTCCCTGATAGGGGGTCCACAACTGGACGCGCACCAAAGGATCCGGAGATATTGCACGAATGTATTCGAGAACATCCCCGGCCTCGATACTAAACGTATTTGCCTGGCAGGACAACTCGTGTCCCTATGCTACAGTGCAAGTGCGGGTAGTGTTGAGCACGGGGGCAATACCATTGTCTTCCTCGTCGACTGGCTCCTCGGCTCCGGAAGTGCCCCATGTGTGTGCGCCAGGAGCGCTGACAGAACTGTGAGTGTTATAAGTCGGGCACCTCTGCGGGGAACTGGCAGTGGCCAAGTGGCACATAAAACAACGAGTATTGCTCGCACGTTCAAGCGCGATGCGTCCGATGTGCTCGCGGGTGGTGCTCGAACCTGAGAGTGGTTGGGCATTTGAGGGAGCTGGCCTTAGGCTGGGTCTAGCCTCAGAGCTAGCAGCACACAAGAAGGGGTCGCTCCCGGATTGTAAGAGGTGCCCACATTGGCCGGCGAGACCTTGTATATCATCGGGCCAAGTCCACAGGTCGTGATCTCCCATAATTTCCATGCCAGATAGGTCCCACGGGTTCGCTTCGGCGATTGTGAGTACGTGTTGCCACGTCACTTCAGCAGTGCAAACACCGAAGACAGCAATCCCAATACGGAGACCCCAGGGTGTGTATCCTGGAAGGCAAGGCAACAAGCACTGGACGTTGAAGCGTGGGCACGCTAGTTGAACATATGGTCCGTCGGGGCAGAGTTGAGGCAGAGGAATGCATGAACGGACTGCTGGAAGTTGTGGTATTGCTGAGGACGCAACCGCAGACGCAGTCGCCGGCCAGTAACTAGGATTAGTCTGGGTACCCACAGAGCCTCGGACAGGGGTGGTGGTGGTATTCCCAGGTCTCAAGACATCCGGCTCCTGACTCTGACTGAAGCTCCACCCAAATTGATAAGCACGCAGCGAGTCAACAGCAAGTAAGGATACAGCAGGCTGACCTAATGTCGGGTCTGCAACTGGATATAAGACCGGCAGTGAGTCGCGGACGCGGCGCCAGAAGGCGTGGAAGGGGCGCGCTTCGCTAGCCAAATCGTCTAGAGCGTCTCCGGGCCAGGAGGTAAAGACGGATGCCTGGATAACAAGTCGCTGCCATAGCCCGAGAACATCAGCAGCAATCACGACGTGACAGGACGTGTCCTGCGGGGTAAAGCAAAAGACTGGTGTCGGAAAATGGTAACCCGCAGGCAGCGGCGGGATGCGGTATAGGACCCCAGTAACCCCATAGGTAGAGAGAAGCAGGGCTGGTATGCTGGTCTCTGGCTCGGCAGGGGCGGGTATTATCCTAACAAGATCAAGGAAGGGGCCTACGACATAAACCTGATCTTCTACACCCAACCAACTGACAGAAGGGGGCACAGGATGGAACGAAATGCGGCCGACTTCGGCGACTTCGGTGGCTTGTTCAGAGAAGACGCGCAGAAGCTCGCCGTGTCGTACCGAAGCAACAAGGCCGCGGTTAATGCGGAATTCTTCGTGTCCACATTTCTGCCGTAGTTGTTGGAAAAGGTCAGCAGCGAGTCGGTGGCGGGTAACATCCAGACAGTAAATACGGTAGCCGAGATCAACCAGAATAGTGACAAGTTCGGGATCCTTATGCGGGGCGACAAATTGGATGCATGGCCACATAAGCTGGGGTAGGACAAGGGCAGGGATGCGCCGTTGTCCAGTGGGGTCCGTGAGACGGAGGCGGTGCTGCAGCTGTGTGGCCATATCGTCAGCAGCCAGAGTGAACTGATGGGTTTTGTCCGGAGTCCAAACTTGGATGCAAACCTGGGTGCCTATTCGCTCGAGACGACCCGCTATGTGGGAGCTAGGTGGCAATGCTTCGGCAGGTTGCGAATGCAAAAGGTTAACATATCGCTGGTGGGTAGTCACCGAGACCAAATCAAGAGATCCCCTGAATATGGTGCTGGCAGGCTGTTCTGGGACAAGCCACATGTCGTCAGGATGAGCGCGAAACTGAAAACGGCCAAGCAGGCCAACACAAAGCAACACGCCTGCAAGTAGGCGGTTTCTTGAGACCAAAGCGACAGAAATCCATAGAGGCAGAGACGGTGTTGACCCCTGTGAACCGGATTGAGGATCCTCGTGGGCCAGGGCACTGTCGAGGATTGGGGGGGACTCTCGAGGAATGACCTTCCAATCGACGGTGATGACCCTAATGCCCCGACGACTAGGCAAGTGTTGATTCTGAAGGCCGCTGTCGCTAATCTTGAGCCACCCGGCACGTAGCAGTGCTGGCAATGCCTCGCATGTGGGCAGGTCAGCCTCTAGCAGACATGTGTTAGACGTGGCGCCCGGAAGAACGGTTGCGAATGAGAGGCCCCCTCCTATGCCTCGGAAATCAACGAGCACAGACCTATCGACGTCCTCAAGTTCCAGGGCTATGAGTTGGGTGCCCGGCAGTGCTGCTAATGGCAGCTGCGGCCGCAGGAAGACTGGCTCGGTGAGGCCCAGGTCGCCACGGATCTCCCTCATAGTGCGGGCACGGTCTGAATCAGCAAAGCCATCACCCGTAACATCGTGCAAGAGAATACCTCCTGGGTAGATAACTGCAACGGTGCGCATTGACTCAGTTAAAACCTCAGTTGAGGTTACTGCTGCACCAGGGCTAGCAGGGGAGGGGTCGGCATGTGTAAGGGCAACAGTTTGAACATCCGATGGTAGCAGACCTCTTACGGAAGTGCCTCCTGGGATAAGCAGAACCTGTGCAGCTGGGTGCATAATGGTAACGCCGGCCTGACAGTAGTAGTGCTGGGGCACATGGAGGCGCTGCGTCGCCGCGGCAGCGGCTATCACATCTGCCCCGGTGGCGGTACAGGGCACGGAGTGTGCTGAGATCCCACCTCCTAAAGGCCTTAAATCAACCGGAACGGCAAGCTCATTCCAGTGCTGCAAGGTGCTGCTAACGATGTATTGCTCCTGTGGCATGTGTGGGAGGGGCGGAAAGACTTGCAAGCACCGGCTGGTGTGCCTGTCACGTCCAAGGGCCACCAATATGGCGTTATGCAGGAAACATCCGCGCATGCGGACCTCAGCTCTGCAAAGTGTGGGCCAGTGATCCGCACTCGGATCAAAGATGCATATGTCACGTGCAGGCATAGAAGCGGGTGGGTCATTGGATTCGCCAGGGTGACGAATGATGCGGAGTGGCATGACCTCAGTGGCATCTCGCGTGCTCGGCACGGGCTGGGTGTCGAGCACGATTGTGCCTCGAGGGGACGCGACAGCCGTGAGATGCATGGCAGAATTTGCAGGAAAGCACAGCAACCACAAGAACAGGAAAGTTCTGGCCTGATGGCAGGGTTTCTGACGAGGGCTGCCCCCGAGGCTGCCGACAGTTCGTGAGAGCCCATGACCAGTAACAGATGTGGCCCGGTTTGTTTTGTGCTTGGACCCGCAGGCGCGGAAGGGTCGGGAAAGCAGTAACCTTCGTGTAGCCATCTCCAACTCATGACGGCATAAGCGACATGTTGCAGAGTAGCAAGTGTGACGCAAGATGAACCTGTAGACCTAGACCTGGGCTGGGAAGCATCAGTGCTGTCAGTGTGACCACCGATCCTGGTAGGACAGGTCTTCAGGATTCGGGATCCGCTCGAAAAGAGGCTTCGCTGCTGGGCTGGCTGTTCGGTAAATTCGCCGCCAGTGGGCACGGATATTGCAGCAGACCCTGAACCTCTGGGGCCATGGACGCTTCGGAGGCTAAATATCCCCGAACGGGCCCCCCTTGCTCTACAATTAAGGCGGGGAAAAGCCATTCTTGTGCTGTCACTGGGGCGTAACTGTACGGGTCTAATAAACCGCCTAGAGTAATGTGTGCCGCTAGAATGACACCTTGCCTGACCTGTGGCAACGCTGTTGGCGTATGGCGAAGAGACTGTAACATGCGATGTAGGGCTAGGCACACTTGTAGCACTTGTCTCTCGTCTTTTCCTCGCGCAACTGTCTGTAACTCCGACCATGTTTGCTCGGCCTGCTGACAAACAGCTTGGGCATCTCCCGTGGACTCCGACAGCGGCAGAAACGCATTCTGAGCCTCGTCCACGGCGAGGTCGCCAACACGATCTGCTCCGTGTTCGACAGCAAAAGATATAAGCTGAAGCCAGAAATGCCACCAGGATGGGGGGGAGCTCGATGTCCTGTGGTCGTGATCTGGAAGTAGCTCTGGTTCGTCCTCCATCTGGGTATGAGGTTCCCTCCGCGCGCCTTCTGGAGTGCGTCCAGTGGCATCCACACGCCAAGGACTGGCCAGCGCTTCCAAATCTCTCCGTGGACTCTTTGAGGGTCGTTGTCCTGAGCCTGCATTGCGGCGTTTCCACCGTTGGCCCCTCGAGGCGACGGCAGCCGTGGATGGATCCATTGGCATATGTCCGCCGAAGCTGGCCTCCGATGTCTGATCCAGAGGGAAGGTGCTGCTGGGTTGAGAGTCGGGGGCCGCACCAGGAATTGCAGCACCCGCCATTATACCACCCGCTGCAGCCATATGATCTCGCTGGTCCGGTTGGTTGAATAGGAGCTGCGGCCCATGGGCACTCGATGCCGCTGTGGAAAGAGGCAACTGTGTTGGTCGAACCGCGCTGAAGGCACGCAGGGCCGCGGAGAGCTTCACCACCTCCTGCTCTTGTGGTGGTGACCATACAGGTCCCATAGAATTGGTCGCAGCCAGCAATTGCTCCTCTGTAGTCGAAGACGGTTGTTCGATGAGGTACTGCTGCATCTCTTGTACGGCCGCGGACAAGTCCTCGTCCAGTTTGGACCCGATTGCACGCATCCGGCCTAAAAGACCCAAGAGGTGCTGGCTTATCTGAGAAAACCATTCCCCCACTGCGATGGCCAGGTCCTGCTTTGCTTTTGTATCTCCAGTAATGCGCTTTGAGAGCTTGCCTGCCAGGTTTGACCTCCTTTGAGCGATTTGCTCTGCTGTGAGGCTGTCGGATTGGAAAGCGGCAGTGCCCCACAAATCTTGAGTGGCGCGAGTGGAGATGGATTGTAAAGCTGTCACGACTGTAGGGGGTAAGCCGAAGTCGATGTTGGACGTTTGTGGACCATCTTTCCCTGTTTTGCCCTTGCCATTGCCGCTTTTGGGCTGGTTCTGCGAGGGCTTTGACGGTGGCATCGATCCGTGATGCCGAAGCAGGAGGCCAATATCTGCCTCCCTGTTCCGGTGCTGCCTGCAGCAACGTAACCGGTAGCGGGCTTTCGATCGTGCCCGCCGCTGACGTCGGTGCCAGCTGGGGCTGTTTGCCCGCTTCTTGCGGGCTTGTCGGGCCACTGCTGCCCCAATATATCAAAAGAACTCCAAGAAGTAGAGGTGGAAAAAGTGGGAGGTATGACCTCCGATATGACATATGCCCAAGAACCAACCAGTGTCACTGACGTCGGCCGAAGCAGCGAAGTCAGGAGCGGCCAAGTTGTAAGCTCGGAGCGCGCCTCCGAGGTAAAAGTCGGCCCAGCTAAGAGCAGCGACTTTGAAGGCCCTCGACGGAGGGCAAGGTCCTGCACAACGCAGCAGGGACCCGTCGCGATATGGCAATCGCTGGGGTTGGGAAGCACAGACTTGAGCCTGCCACTGCCACAGCAGATGCAGGACGAGTTCTGCTCGAGCCGCAACGCCTTAAACCCTGAACCCTAAATCCTAAATCCTAATCCATCCATTCTTGAACCAAGTGAGAGAGACTGCAACCATCCAACCTGAATGCAATCCCAAAGCCAGCAGCTTCAAGTAATGCAGAGGTCTGGACAGTCACAGTAAGCCCCGTAGTCCCTATGCCTTCACCATAAAGTATGATGTACATCTAAACCGGCTAAACCCGAATCAAGTTCCAGTTACCAAGGCCCCCATAGTACCCGAGCTTCCCAACCCTAGTCAACCCTATCCAACATAAAAGCCCCCAAAGCATGAGCAGACGCAGGCTCCAAACTCCAAAGCACCAAAAATGTGTCCCCGAAACCCCGAAACCCTAAACCCTAAACCCTAAACCAACACCAAAAAACAACTCAACCCTAAACCCTAAGCAAAAAGCACCTAAACAAGCTCAGGTCGCCGCTTTGGACCTTGCAGGCAGGTGCTTGTCAAATCCTATCACCTTGATGGGTTTGAGGGTCACGGCAGCAGCCCGAGTATGATAAGCACCAATATACTACCTGCATCTTGGCCCCAAAAGTAGAGACTTGAGGTTTGGAACCTGGCATGAGAGAAAGTCCCTCAGACATGCGGCTTCTCTTCTATCGGAATCTTCCATGGCCCGAAAGAGCCTGGATCCTTAGTGAGCTGTAGCGCTTGCTGCATGTCCAATCAGTCGTTCGTCGGGCACAGATGCATGGGTAGTTCCCTAAACTAATTCGGGTTCCCTTTCAGGTCCCCAATAAAGTACGGCACCCTTATAGCAAGGACCCCCCCAAAAGGGACGCTACTTTAGAGAACTACCCACATACATGTCGCAAAGGATTGCAAGATGTCCGCCCTTGTCTTGGGCCTTATTCCGCACCGAGGTGCTTGAGCCAAGAGGTCTGAGCACCAAATACAGGAGCCGACTACGCCCTGAACCCTAAAACCTGTTATCCCCCACGCCTGGAACCCAAAACCCCAAACCCTAAAACGCTAAACCCAAAACCCTAAAACCCTGAACCCTATAGCCCTAAACCCCCAAAACCCTAAAACCCTAAACCCCAACCCTAAATCCCTGAACCCTTAAGAAACAAAAACAAGCTGATATAGGGGCCTTCATAATTAGAATAGGGTTTGGGGTATGTTATGCTATAAGTATAATAAGGAACCCTCAAAACCCTATTCTAATTACTTAGGCCCCAAACCCTGAACCCTTAAGACACAAAACATGAGCCCTAAACCCTTACGAAGCACATAAGCTACCCTTTTCTCCGGGAGGCGCTCGGGAGCTTAGTGGCCTCCAGTGTCTGCGCTCAGCTTTGGGGGGGTGGGGTTCGAGCTCAGGGGTTTGACGGGGTTTAGGGCTTAAGGGTTATCACGTTTAGGGTTCAAGCATTTAGGATTTACGAGTTTAGGGTTCAAGGGTTTGGGGTTCAAGGGTTTAAGGGTTCAAGGGTTTAGGGGTTTAGGGTTCAAGGGGTTAGGGTTCAAGGGTTTAGGGCTCAAGGGTTTGAGGGTTTAGGGTTTAGGGTTCAATTGTTTAGGGTTTAAGGGTATAGGGTTTAAGGGCTCAGGGCGTATGGTAGGGATGGTCATCGGGTTTGAAAGGGCAAAGTTTGGGATGTACCAAAGGGCAGTTCTCTAAATTAGGGTCGCTTTTTGTATCCTTTTTGTAAGGCTGCCGCGCCATATCGGGGACCTAGAAAGGGCCCACATACCGGTGCTGTTGACCCCTGTAGGATTTCCAAGGCCCCCAACTCAAAAGCTTGAACCCTAAGTAGCACTCAACAAAAAACCCTAAGCTCCAACACCGAAGAACCCCCCACCTAAGGGTGTGGGCCCTGAACCCTAAAGGACTATAAGCCCCAAAAAGCCCTATAAACTCCCAAGCCCTGCAGGCAGAGTGCCAAAAAACTTCCCAGGCTTTGCCGGCGAGCTCCGGCACCCGGAGCTTTGCCAAGCCAAGCCCCTGCGGGCCAGGTGGGCACTGAACAGCAGAGGCCTAAATATTTGTACCGGTACTACGGCTGATGATTGAAATCCTGCATTACCCACAATAAGGAATATACCATAGTTCCCATAGTTTAAAGTTTAGGGTCCTGAAGGAAATGCAGGATTTCTATCATCAACAGTATTCTGGTGAATTCCTGTACTTATAGTATAAGATACCCCACAGCTCGGTTCTATTGAGCAGAAGGTGGGCTAGTTTAAGGGTTCTCTGTGGCATCTACAGGGGTTTGTAAGCTTGGTCAGAGTATCCCATCATGGTCCCAAACAACCTCACCATAACGTGTATCGTGTAACCCACAAATGTGACTATGCTCTATAAGGTTCGAGGGCTTGGGGGTGCAGGGATCTCAGGCTTCGGGGTCTTCAATGGTTTAGGGTTTCGTTTGGGAATTGGCTCGGTATTGAACACAGTGTTGATAACTGTGGGATTCACCTTTCCATACCTTTTGGCTTTCGGGTATCGGGTATTGTGGTGGACGGCTTCAGGTTAACATCATGCCTGTAAATGGAGTTCAAGGGGGCAGGGCCTTGCTTTTTGCTTTCGGCTTCAAGGAATCTATGGCTGGGGAATCATCTAGCGGTCCTTCTAATATGGATCCTGCCGTTGAAAATTCTAGGCTACCTTGTTTTCTGGAACTCCGTGTGTTGGTACTTAGTGACACACCAAAACGGTTTTGACTGAAGTTGCTTGACTGCTTTGATCCTGGCGTGCCCAAGCTACTGCCAATGGCTTGGTACTCATGGGAGGACTCCCGTGTGCAGGCGTGCCTTTGCCTTCTTAATCTTTTACTGACGTTTATTCACCGTTGCTCAGGCCATCATGGCCGAGATGTACCCACATCATTGGTCAACCATGACTCGGCTCAGGGTCTCTGTGTTTGTTCCAACCGGATTCCAACCTGGAGTCTCGAAGTTCTGCACCGTAAGTGCAGCAGAGAAACAGTTTGAACAGGTCCCGGACGCTGTCTCCTCTGAGCTGCCACGCGTCCGGGCTATATTTCCACATGAGGCGTCGGTATCTCTACCGGTGACAGGCCGGCCGCCTAGCGCTTGGGCGTGCTTTCCATTTTGGTTCCAACCCCTTAGGGCGTGTGATGTCGGTGGCTCACGGGCTGCAAGAGCCAAGGCCATCTCAGAGCTTGCGAGGCTTGAGAAGCGTGCTGCGACAACTGCGACAAGATCTTCGGGCTTCTGGCAAAGTGGCATGACAAAGTCCCTATAGCCCTAGCGGAAGGTGGCGTCACATCAGCCATCGCGGCAGGCGCCCTGCGAGAGCCGCCTTCCGATCCACATCTGGTTTTGACCCACCCTCTCCTTTATTAGGCGAGACTTCGAACCTTTTACCTGCCAGCGCGGCAGGAGGCGCCTGCTCACACATGTTGTGCCAATTTCCTGTTCTGAAGCAGAAGAGGCCATGGGCAGCCGTGAGAAAGTGAGACGGCTGTGCGTGTGCATTGCATGCTCATATGTCCGACCAGGCATACCGAAAGCGTGGCTTGTGGTTGAGTGCCGGCCCCACTTGGTTTCTTTGCTGTTCACGCATTGGGAGTTCTGAGATAGCAAAGATTGCAGCGGACTTTCACGCCACTTCAAACAGGTTCTTGTTTCCCGAGTCCGGCTGACTCCGCAACATTGCTCATGGCACGGTTACTTCGTTTCACTAGCATTGCCACTTTGCAATTTTTCGTTTGTAAAAATACCTGCTGTGAAATGATAAGACAAGAGCAGCGTCAAGTCCGCTGCGGGTTGTGCAAGCACAGTGCCCCAGTCATGTCCGACTTGCATGTGGGTGCCGTGTGACAGAGCCTTTGTGATTCGACGCGCCGCCAGCATCTCTCCCTGAAGTTCTTGACAGCTCTTGGCATGAACTCTGTTCGGTTGTCTTGCTTGCTATTCGCTGCATTCCTGGCCACCTTTCGTGCTGCAAAAATAGGGGCAGGGCAAGGGCATTGCCTCGGGGAGCGATCCAAAGAGCGCAAGGGCATCCAGCCGAGGCCAGAGCCAATTCAACGCCATCATCCTTGCTTGAGCTTCCCATGGCTGCGAATCCAATTCCACCGGCTGCCCTTAGCACAAACGACACCATTCAAGAGCAGCACCAGCGAGCTACAGTTGCAAGATTTCCCGAAGGCAGACTTGGCGACAGAGGAAGCAGCGGCAGACTTTGGCAACAGGAGAAGCTGCCCGTCAAACAGACTTGAGCGGCTTGTTGGGTGTGCAGCTGGACCAGCCCCAGACTGCAGAGGGCCCTGTTTGCTCGCTATCGGCATCGGCTCCAAACGAGTCAATGTCCATGGCCGAGCTCCACCTCCTACGGGAGCGCTACAGCATGAGAAAACACGCTAAACACGACAGGCGAGCATGAGCTGCATCGCGGAAGCTCCCCGAGTTGGGTAACTTGTGTGACTCCTTGCTATCGTTGTTGGCACGTGTGAAGGTTAACGCGGTTTCTATTATACTATTACTTAGCTAAGTTGAGGGGGTTGTAAACAGTGCATGTTTCAAGTAGACGTGAGTGTGTGAATTCATGTGCGCACGTGCGTTTAAATGTACGTAAGTGCGTGCGTGATCGTGCGTGTACATTGTGGTTGGACCTTAAAGCGCCCCCGCCCCTCCCAAACAGACCGTAAACATGAGTCTTCAAAGGCTTACGGCACAGTTTGAAAGTTTAAATGTCCGTTTGGACTTCGTTCAGCATCATGGCAGAATCGGGATAAAGAGCATCAAGGAGCAGCGGCTTGAACCTTCGAGCCAACAGAAAACACAGCATCATGAAGCATCGGCATGAACCATACATTGGCAACATACTTATACACATGTGTTAGAAACGAAGCATCATGTAGCATCGGTTTGAGTTATTGTGCCAAAAAAACAACATCAGTTTGACCCGCAAAGCCAAGCAAGCAACCCAATATAGGGATGCTTAAGGTGCGGGCGTACCCCTTTTACATTAAGTATAACCCCTGATCAGGAAGTCTTTATGCATGCGGTTGCTTCTTAAATTTAGAGGATATTATGCCGACGCTGATATGTCCTTGTCGGGTTTTCTGTACAAGGTACACATGCACCCATCTACACACGCATACAGAATATGTATATGTTATTAGTGTACACATACACATATGTATACACATAAACACACACACACACATACACACATGTACACATATACATACATACCTACTGCGCATACCTATATACACATACATGCACACACTTCATCTGTTTATTCATGCACATACCTGGTATTATGTATATATACATATATACATATCTGTATATAGTTATATAGATATATACATATACACATATACACATATACACATATACACATATACACATATACACATATATACATATATACATATATACACATAAACACATATATACACAAATACACATATATGCATACATACACATTTGTGTGTGTATATATATATATGCATATGCATATGCATATGTATATGGATATGTATATGTATATGTATATACACTGATGCACCCCTGTCCTTTCATGGCGGGCGGCGTCCGCTTGATTGCCAGATCCGGTCCAAAAGGTTCGCAGCAAACGCAGCACTCCGCCGGTAGGAGGCCTCGGCAGCTGACATGAACCCTAAGCCATGCTTGAAGCACAACGACTACAGTACTGGTAGAACGACTGCGGTGAATTCGAAGACCGAGTAAGCATGCCCATGTCAAAGCCAAGACAACCAGCACTCGTCGTCGTCGTCGGTGTTGTCACCATCACCACCGCCACCACCACCACCACCACCACCACCAGCACCACCAGAGGCACCAGAACAAGCACAAGTACCAGCACCAGCACCAGCACCAACAGCAACAGCAGCAGCAACAACAGCAACACCACCAGCAACCACAACCACGACAATCACAACAACCACACCAATAACAATCGTGCTGAATCAGTGTTGAATCGGCAATTAGGGGCGATGGTCATGAACGTTGAGCTCCTCTCTCCAATGAGCAAAGAACCCTGAATGGACTGACACGATTGTAAAGGCATCGTTAGCAAAGCCTGAACTCCCGCCGATCCCTTCCCGCATTCCAGGTAACCTTTCGCCGCGTTTCCGTTCCTCGCGAGGAGAGAGAATCGGATCAAAGAACAAGTTTCCAAACAGCTCAAAGATTTAGACTTTGGGGGTTTGGGGTTTTGTACGGGTTAGGTCGTTTCGGCTGCTGGGCTAAGTGCTGCTCTTTTATGACTGGTGCTTCGGCTTGGCTTAACGGAGGACATGGACAATTTAGGCGGCCGAAGGAATCGTGACATGTTGCTTGAAACCCCCTTATGCACAAACTTCTGCTCTACTAGCAAGTCCCAGATGGGCCTAGCAGCATAGCACACTTGAGACCCTTGGCTCTGGTGGTCGGTTCTGGGAGCCATTGGAAAAATTCGCAGTTGCATTGCTATACATATATATATATATATATAGATAGACGGACAGAAAGATAGACAGATAGATACATAGATGGCTTTATCTTCGTAATGCACCTCCAGACATGGCCGTAGTCACACCTGCTGCCGCGTTGGTGTTTGCTTTCCTTCCCCAGCCTCACAGGAAACACGCGAAACCCGCGACCCTGAACGCAGAAGCCGACAATGAACCACTGTATCATGATGGTTCTGCTGCAACAGACAAATGGCCAACTGATATTCAGCATGATGAAGTCAGCATAGGCACGACGTAGGAGCGTGAGTAAATTACAGTAAACGTGCTACAGGCTAGTTCTCCTTGACGTGTAAGGGAACATAATACCTATTTGATGGTTCTTGCAGGTCCGACTTAAACACAGAACGGATTTCAATCATGCCCCGTCAGAAGACCCGTCATAATCTCAGAGGAGACACTCGCAGAAGGTCGCTTTGTCATAGGTGACAGTCTCCAAAGCATGCATTATCTTCGGATCCTGGGCGGTGAAATATACCATACAGTAATATAGCATATATGTATGTAATATGGGGGTTTCCTAAAATAGGGGACCCTAATACAGTACCCTAA
>CAJNJA010045474.1:0-56852 GCA_905231915.1 Symbiodinium necroappetens | reverse complement strand
ACGGGGCAGTGTAGGCGAAGCGCTGAAAACGGTGTGGGTGGTGGGGTGGCGGTGTCGCCAACTTCTGAAGCCTGTTACTTCTTCTTGACGGGAAGACAAGCAAAAACCGACCCTTCGGGATTTCACTGGCGCCGCCCCAGCAGGGGTCGGCGGACAAGAGTACTACAAGTATCAGCCAGAAGGCTTTTGTAGTGCCCCGCAGAGGGGGGCCGTGTGGTCGGAAGTCCTGTTAGATTGTTTGTGAGGTTCGCTATGCGAGGTTTGCTCTGAGACGTCCGCCCTGGCATGCAGTCACGATTGATGCTGACGCCAACGCGTCACAGAAAAAGGTCCGAGCTGGACTCGCAGTTGCCAGTAGCTATAAATCCTGTCGTCAAGTGTTGCGACGTTGAGATCAGACATGCACGGAATGCGTGCCAACTGCCTTGGGTGGACATGTGCCGACGTGACCATGTGAAATCGCGCATGTTCTACACAGTGTGCCATGGCTAAGGGCGGAGAAGATGCGTAGACTCTTCGCAGTTGCTTGCTTTGCCAGGGTCCCAGGTTCCCCCTAGGAAGCCCATGCATGTGCCGTGCTCTGCTTCTTTGAAGGCGGTCTCTGTGTGTGTGTGTGTGCTTAGGTGTTTCTCGAAGAAGCGATCGCAGCCACCGGAGCGGCTTCCGAGGGGAGATCTGTACATTGCATTACGTGTCGGCATGCACTGCAACGGGACGTCGAGCTTCTGTTGATACCAAGATGGGGCCAAGAATGTTGGCATTTTGCCGCCGAATTCCCAAAAACCGGCACGCGAGATCAGATCGAGTTTGCTAAGCTCTTTGTCAGCACCGCTTGCAAGACCACGTGATGCTACCGTGGTATATTTTGCGTGGCGTGCTGCACAGGAGCCGGCGTTGTGCTTCCGCCAACGCTGTTAGGCAAGCGATCTTGCTTATCTCTCACGAAATTAAAAGTTCACTCACTGCTAGTCTTGTTCTTCTTCTTCTTCTTGTTGTTGTTGTGGTGGTGGTGGTGGCGGTGGCGCTGGTGGCGCTGGTGGCGGCGGCGGCGGTCGCAGTAGCAGCAGCAGTGACAGCAGAAGTAGCAGCAGCAGTAGGAGTAGGAGTGGGTACTGGTACTGGTAGTGGTGGTAGTGGTGGTGGTGGTGGTAGTAGTAGTAGTAGTAGTAGTAGTAGGAGTAGTAGCAGCAGCAGCAGCAGCCGCAGCAGCAGCAGCAGCAGTAGCAGTAGCAGTAGCTCCGAATAGTTGTGTGGTCATTACTGTTGGTAGTTGAAGCTGTAGCTCTAGCTGTAGCTCCTAGCACTAGTTACAAGCATTAAGTCATTAAGTAAATTAATAGCACAGGTACTTCATGATGATAGTTGTCACCATGGCGATGTTTGCTATAAGCAGTTGTTGTATTACTCTGTTGCGGGTGGCATCAGTGTCCTTTCCTGTCCTTGTTCTTGATTATTGCCACTAGCCTTCTTCGTGCTTTTGCTCTGGTATCAAGATGTCTATGCACATGTCTTTACAGTTGATGTGCGCCAACGATGCAACAGCGTTAATCGCAGTTGTTGGTTCCGTTAATTGGTGATAGTGTGTTGTGTGGCTAACAAAGCTTTTGCTGTTAACGATTGAGGAGGGTGGCAGGGTCCTCAATTGTGAGGCATGTTCGGCCTTTTTGCAGTCCTTCTTTGCCTTGACAGTCTCGGCTGTGGCCTTCGCCCTAAGTCAGGTCGGAGTGCTGCGCATTGCAAGGGTATTCGGTCACAGCCAATGCATGCTGCACGTAGACGATCTACATGGATGCGCACACTGCATTCACCTCCAAGGCTACACAGCAGATTCGTTGTTCCAGCACGGCGCTTGCTTGGAGACCGGACCATTCTGCATATCTCAGTGTCTAGAACAGTGGGGGGGTTCCTTTGACCAAGGTTCTTAGCTCCAGGCTACAGATTTCTGTTGAAGTGGGCCGCGCCCTTGGCCGTGCACCTCATTCTCTCTGTTTCTTCTCCAGCAGAGCAGAGCAACGAGACTTTGTAGGGTTACTCCAATGACTGCACTCCAGCTTCCATGCTGCAAGAGCTGCTTTCTAGGCTCCCGTCTTCTTTACACCTGCGTTGGTGGAAGCCTGAGCTCATGGTTGTAGGCCAAAAAAGCTGGAGCTTGCTGCCCTGGCCGAGGTCAAACTTCCGCTTGTCGAGGCTGGCGTGGCATGTTGGCCCCACCTTTGCCTGCCCGGACCTTTACGCCTGAGATACCCAGGAACCTGTTTCGGGTAGCGAGCTCCTTCGCCTGGCACTTACAGCAGCTTCTGAGCCTACGTCTCGAATTTATCTGATATTCTGAAGAGTGCGACGGCTTGCGAGGCGTCGTTCTCCTCATCGCATGTGGGGGCGTGCTGCAGATGGGCTTTGTTGCATCCTCAATGCAGTTGCTTGCTCTTGCATGCCCATGCCCTTCCCATGCTGGAGGTTGAGGGTTTGAGGTGCTGAGGACAACGGGATCCTGCTGCATTCGTGCCCAGGTGGCCGTAGTTGCCAGATTCATCGCGTCGCAACAACCCGGCGATATGCCGAAGGCCTTTGTCCGATACCGTGCTTGAAAGTTGCCTTTGCAAGAGAGCTGGCTGACTGCCCTCGCCCTGCCTTAATGCAACGAGGGCGAAGTGGTGAATGCCGGCCCCCCAAAATCGAGTGAGTTATTCCGTGATTGTTACTAACGTTTGAACGGATGTTGGAAAACGAACTGAGCAGGCATTGCCAGGGATGACTCCAACAAATGGAAGGGTCGACAGCTTGGAGCGGAATCGTCCTCCGAGAGTCATAACCGAAAGCAACACCACAGCAGTCATGATCTTCTTGTGTCAACGGATGTTCACAAGTTCATAATATGAGTTCATATGCACCGCTTGAAAGTTTCGCCCAGGAGGCATACCCCCGACCTGGCAGGCAGAGCTTACCAGAGCTTGCGTTCCTTACTATAACTTGTTGGCCTCATGCAAGTACCTCGCTTAGTTTGGGTCTCCTTGGGGGCCGTTGTCATATTGGCCATTTGCAGGCGATTGATCCTGGCCTTGGGCCGAAGGTGTTGGATTTGGACAGCAGGATGTGCTACTACAGGAAAAGCCCATATAATCTCAGTCCACATATGTAAGGGGAGGGACCAAAGCAGCTCAAAGCGTATACAGTGCAGTAGAGTACTTGACGAGGAGGACCTAAGGAGGGAGGAAACCCAACGGGTCAGGCCGGGGCCAACATGTGCAGGCGCTCGGTTCATTTCGGGACTCGCAGCTTCTATCTGTAAGTAACGGAGTTTCACGGGCAGAAGTGGCAGATTGCAAAGAGTCCAATTGCAGTCCTTACAGTAGGAGCACGCGATCGAGTCGTGTCCGGCTTGACCTTTTCCGAACCAGTCTTGCTTTGGCGGGTTCCCCACTCGCCCTGTTTATGCAAACTCGCAATCCGATGCGTGTCTTCGCATGCTTTCATCATTACCAGCAATGGCGAAGGCCGTTCAAGAGGCGATGGCTACCGGTCTATGGGATCATCATGCTAGCGGCGGGGGTCCTTGGTCACTCGCCACTGCTTCTCAAGCCTTGCCTTCTTTCATGCCGGCCGACCAACATCTGCCGTGACAGGCACTTCTTTGTCTAAAACATGGTCATGCGCATTGCGCTCGGTGCTTTTCTTCGGTAGTTCGCCGAGAGCTCTGGCACATGACGAGGTCTCAGACAGTGGAGGTGTCCTTCATGCTCTGCGCATCACTGTTGTCCTTCGTTCTAGGCGGGGGGATGCTGAACCTCAATGTTTTCAGACTCGATGTAGCCAGGGCAACGCGCAGAAGTCAGCATCGAAGGTAACTCTGCGCCGGCAGCCTTCAAGGCCATTCTGCACCCGATCTTCGCAGGTCGGCGCTGCAGATTACTGTAAACTATCCGAGCTATCCCTTTAAGTGCCGAAGAGATGAGATGAGATTTACTTGTCTCTGAGCGCACCCATGGTCTCGAGGTGTTCTCGGCTCGTGGCTGGCCATCGCACTCTGGGCGTCGCAGGTCGCTTCTGTGCCTTACTTGATTGAACCATATGGGTCCGCTTGGTGCCCCAACATGCTAATGGGGATTCCAGAAGCCCTATAAACCTTAGGGCCTTAGGGTCGTGGCTTTGTTCAACTTGGCGTTTCTGTTCCAGCTCTCGTGACCCTTCTCTTGGCTTGCCCGAGTTGCGAAGGTTTAGACCCTGCGATCCTAGCGTTTCTATGATATTTTCATGCCAAGGCCAAGCGACTTACTTATTGAGACTGTTGGCCGGTGCCCATCGAATCACCATGGAGTCACATTCTCGTTTCCTGGTGTCTTCTCTTGCTACGTGCTCTGTCACTATTCTCACTGTCACCACATCAGGTGTGAGGTCCTGCACAAAGCCTGGAAGCCGGAAGTCCTAGCAGATCCTAGCAGCTTTGTAAAGCTGCAGGGGAAATTTAGGAACCGTGCCCATCATGTCAGAAGGATATCAAGTGTGGTCGAGGCACTGCATGCATCAAGAGAGCGGCGTTTTTCGACAGGACGAATCGCGCTCCTTTCACGAGGCCAGCAGCTTGGAAGGTCTGCATGCTGTCATCATGGATGGCCGCAACAGTGCAATGAATGAGTGATACCTGAAGACAGCTAGGCTCCTGGATAAGGGGTGCTTCAAAAAGTTGATTGCAAACTATCAAGTCCGGTCGTTAACAAATTTCCGAGGGTCTGAAAGACCTGCTTTCTTTCTCATGTTCGGCCTTCCAGTTGTGCTTTGCCGATGTGGGAGTCGAAAGAGACCTGTATGCTTGCGCATGCAACACCCGCACGTCCTTAATTTTGGAGATGATTGGTTCTGTGATTCTGCTGTGGTTCAGCCGGAGAAGTCCAGATGGAATGGTCGCAGTCCAGCATGATACTTGCAACGGGGTTTATTATGAGGCGCTTGCTCGTGCAAAGACGATGCAAGCCGCCTCTCCGGGGGATCATGTAACGATATCCAGACTTTGCAGTGCAGTTCCTTGTCCGAGTGGTCCCAGGTCTTGGTGACGTATTTGTCTCCAGCCGGAGCTGGCCCGCTAATGCAGCATGCTCGGCATAGTGCGAAGCATTCAGTAATCAATTGTGCCGAAGAATTCTCCCGCCAGGACATGCCAGAACCCTGCAAAATTGAGTGCTTCGGTTTCCCTCCTCGCCGCGCGTCAGGTCCAGATTGTTGAACCCACTGGTAATTGCTCTCGCGCTGCTGCTGCCTGGAGCTTTGCCAACATGCTCTCTCAGGGCGATTTGGGCATAGGTCATAGGGGCAACTGTTACTAGTTGCTTAGCAAGCCTAGGTTCGAGCGCCGGTGGCTCTTGCAGCGCGACAGTGCGCCTGTAGCCCAAGAAGGTTTACGGAGAAATTTGTGGCTTGTCGAGTGGAGCACTTTGGAACACAAGCAAGGGCATAACGGCGTAACTGTCTCAGGCTCATCATAGCAACCTCCATGCTAGCTGCGGTCCGTGGCCTAGGTTTTTTGTGATGCTTTGATGAAGTCTCGGTTCAACAGTGCCGACTATTTGGTTCTGTGGCTTCATGAGCAGATTATGAGTGATGCATGGTCAAGGCTTTTGGCCTGTTTGGCACAGCCGTAATTGCGCGGATGTTGCAGCTGCCAAAGGTGCCAGTCGGATATTCGTTTTGGGCTGATCTTCTCCTTCTCAACTGCATACAAGTTCTTTAGCTTTGCGGGATAAGTGAACCTGACAACATCGCATCGGCCGACAGTGGACTGAACTGTGCGGTAGGCCTTGGCTGCAGCGCCAGGTGCCCAGTTTAGAAGGCAGCAGAGACGCGTAAGGCGTAACATGTGCCCACCACAAAAGAGTACAGGTCCCCAAAAATCGAAGTTTCACGCTGTGGGCCATCCGGGCAAGTACCTGCCTCCCTAAGGTCTGTGTCGCGCTACTGCACAGCACCCTTGGCACTGGCAGTCGCAGTGCTCAGAAGATGCGTAATTAGTTCCTCTGTCGTCCTTTCTTTGTCCTAACTCTGCTTCCAAAGGTATCTTCCTCGTTGCACTCGTCTGCACCACTCACTGTGGCCATGGTGCTCCCGCTCAGCTCTACAGCTCCTGGATTTTACCACCTGTGTCTACCTGTGTGAAGCCGCCAAGATCTTGACTTCTGAAGGTCGTGGCATCAGGCTTTCTTGGGATTTTTGTGGCCAGGCCTTTGCTAAGCAGCTTGACGGCACTGCTGTTGTGTGGCTTGTTGCCGGGCAGTCAAAAGCCAGATGAGTGTGAAATTAGGACTGCCGCCTCGTCCATGTCGTTTACGTGTAGCCCCCTTTGTGGAAGTGGTTGATTTCAGGATGGCTGGGGGTGGATGGCTCCAGAGAGCGGGGACTGGCAATCGGAGCAGTGCTGGACCCTGAGTTCTCAGACCTTGACTGCAACAGGACGCGGGACCAGCTTGAGATTTTTCGGGGCCAAGGGTCCGCAGATATTTTCCTGGCCTGGCTTGCCAAACTTAGGTCGCATGTGCTTGGCACAGTGACCTTGGCCTCTTGGGACGAGACAACCGCGGTACCATACTGTTCCCTGCTTGAGCTTTACATGTCATGGAGCAGTGGACCCAGTGTAGCAGAAACAAGCTTGGAAGTCACGGATTCCTGAGGTGCGCTATGCTTCGTCCTGTCGAGTGGTTTCGCTGCAGCTCTTGCCGCTTCGGCCCTCAGCTCCTGTGGCCAGCAGCAGCACTTTTTGCTCCTGTTTTTGGTTGCGAGTAACTCTCGAGGCTGTACCGCCGGTGCAAGTCGCATTGCCCAATCCTTGGCTTCAGAGCTGTCAGCAAAAGCGAAGCTGAGTTAGCCGAGACATGTCGACAGGCTATGGGTCTTGCCTTCCTGACAAGCCCCGCAGTGAGCAGCTGATTCCAAAGCTGATAGCTGCTTCTTTGGCACTACATTGGCAGGCTGCGTGCAGAAAGGCTTTCGGCGTTGCTTGATTTCATGATAAGAGCTCTAAGAACATACTAAGATTTTTGCGTTGTGATCCATGCGCGTTTCACAGCACCAATGTAGAAGCCACATCTGGATGCACTTCTGCAGCGGCAAAGCACCCTGCGAAGCGTCCGAACCTTGCGCAGTGAATGTGATCAGAGTAGGCAAACAGTGGGACAGCATCATTGCCTCAAGGAGTGCCTTTAGCACAAAATGCCTCTTCAAGATGAGCAGCAAAGCAGATGTGACCGGAAGCGTCGTGACGTGTTCAAGGAATCCCTGTGCCAGCTCCGTGTTCTTGCAAGCGCCACATTCCTTTCAGACCTAGGGTTCCGAAGTCCAAAGCAACAGACCGATAATCCACACTGGTGTCAGAGCTCACAATTTTGATTCCGGCGAACACCAAGACGCACGTGGCGCACTTCGTATTGCCATGCAGGCCTTGTCTCTGCATGGCACTTGGCCTGTGCTCGAATGCATGAGCCACTCAAGCCCACCCTTAATCAGGCGCTATATGCTGATGATGATGCTGATGGAGTTTCTGCCGCTGAGCTGGCCGCGAACTTCATGGAGCCTTGATCTTAACTGGCTGCGGTACAACAAGCAAATCGAGGCGACTGTGATTCAAAAAACCCGCCGCCGCCGCCGCTTCTTGCACAATGAGCCAATGCGAACACTTTGATTGGAGCCTCCTGTTGCTTGCATCTGCCTTGACTCCGTCGGTGTTTGACTCTGTGCCATACCTCAGTCGCATCTAAGGAGTTGAAAGGTTGGACGGCCACATGCCGCCTATGCCACAAAACTCCGACTCTGGACCAGTGCAGGGCGCACATTATCAGCACAGTGCACCAGAGACGCATGCGGTACGCCGGGCTCGTGACTTGGCAGCAGTTCGGTCTTTTTCACAAGATGATTTTATGAGGAGCATAAATCGGTTCCGGGTCTGACTGTTGGCATCCAGAGCGTCAAGCTTCTGATAGATACCAGAATGATGTCTCTGCATGGTCGTGTGGCCGGCTATATGGTGTTGTGGCGGAGAATTCGCAAGGAATATGAACAGCTTGAACAGAAATGTCGCATCATCTCCAGTGCCGGCGTCGCCGCCGGGAAAGGTGTGCGCATGCAAAGGACCTTGCCCGAGGGAGAAGCCCCCATGCAGCACCGGTGGATTTTCGGGCAGAGGGGGTGACGAGATTCAATTCTTCCGGATCCTTTTATTGTTCTTCCCTTTGCACCCCAGTACACATGCGGCATCATATACTGATACAGTTGCAATAGCATTGACCGAAATAATGTGCAAATTATCGTTTCCAATTCTTTCAGACATGCAGTGACAGATGGACACGCAGACAGACGGATAGACAGCCACAAGCGCACACACACACAACACACACACACACACACCCAGGGGCCAATGCATTTCCACATGCTCACGGTGCACGATGGACGGGTCACGACATGGCTGGCACATGTATATCTATATCCCGTGCAAAGTATGCGCAAGCTGCACACAAACAATGCCCATGTGTGTGGGCAGGATGCGCAGCATTTTGCTTATGAGCATATCGCCCACACGACGTGTCACGAGATGCGATTATGTATGTCATCATGCCCAGGTTGGATGCAGTCTTGGCTCCCTTGAGCGGCATGAAGTCTTTCGGATGCTGTGCACATGTATGCTTGTTTGCCCAAAAGCAATGCAAAGCAAAGAGGGTTCCAAAAAGCAGGGGCGAACATGGTCATGAACTCCTATCCGGCAGCAACCTGAGTTGCGCCAAAGCCAAAAGTAAGGACCCTCTGTCGCACCTACCCGACGATCAGCTCGAATTCGCGGTCGTGGAAAACAACACTGCGATTTGCAGTTTATGCGGCAAACAGATGCAAGAATCGCATCTGTATTCCAACATGCATCAGAAGAGGGCGATGCTCCTTGGCTTTGATCAGTTTGCTTTGTCACTATGATGTGTCTGTGTGTCTTGCTTGCATGCATGGAACTGTATGTGTGGTGTCACACCACTGCAGGCGAGCAAGAACGAAGAACAGGCTGCGAGATCGTGAGGCATTAACACTGGCGTTGGTGCAGGCAGGCATGCTTGCATACAGCATGTTGCCGCACAAGTCTGACCGATACAGTTTCGATGATGGGTTGCATCATTCCGACTCGGACACTGGTTGTCGCAAGATCAGCACTCAGATCTGGGAAATGTAACTTGCATAGTTGAGTTGGTAACACAGAACATCGCAAAACCGTTTCGCAAACTCAGTTGACGGCCGTTGTCCTGTTCGCGTTGCAGGACCCAAAGCAAACCACCATCCGGTTTGTGGCGCCGAGTCCGCCTGCGGACGAGGACAGAATCGCCAATGTCCTTGTTTCATCAAGCAGTTATTGAGTTATTGACGATGCAACTGCACTGCGCGGGTGGTCAACGCATCCGGACGTCGGATAGGAGCCTCCACACGGGAACGAGATTGACGCCGATCGAGAGGCCGTGCTCCATTCCCAGTCAAACCGAGTTTTCTACTTGCTGAAGGACCCGCTTTCGCACGCAATCTCAAGCTGCAGGTGTTGCGGCTGTTGCGGCAACGAAGGTCGCCACAAGGATGGCAGGAGCCGGGTGACTGCAATCGCACGTTTCCGATGGTTGGTGATATCTTGAAGTGCCACGCCAAGACTGGACTTGAGAGGCATGCATCGTTCGATGTGTTGTTGCCACGTGGCGACGTATCAAAAAAATAGGAGCACCGGAATACTCAAAAAGACAGTTGGAGAAGTCGTGTTGCAGACTTTGTGTGCGGTCCGGTCATGGTGTCATGGTGTGACAGCGAAGGTTGCGACTGCTACTGCTGCTTTTTCTATTACTAAAAATAGTACTAGTACTAAAGGTGGTGGTTCGTGTTTGCAAGAGCATCACGAGAAGCAAGCATCAGGGCGAAGAGTACTGCAGCGGCAGATGTTTCTGTCTGGAATAGTTTGCTAGTGGTGTTCGTTGTGGTAGAGCTTGGATGGTACTACTGGTACATGCAATGGATGCGGAGCATTGCTTTTAATTACTACCCGACGAAAACTATGTTCAGAATCAGCATCAATTCCCGGTTGAACCGAACTGATTCATCTTGATGCAATACATCAGAATTTGTGGACGTTGTTGGTTGATCGTATCTTCAACAGGAACTGGACAGACGCGCTTCCGTCGTTGACCCAGAAAGAGCAAGCTGCGCAAGCAAAGCACATGTTGCAACATGAGCGCTGATGTTCTTCAGTCCAACCTCATTCCCACTGTCACTTCCGTGGCACAAGCTGGATGATGGAGCAGTCATGGTCAACTCTACATTGTTGATGCATGTGATACTTAAATATGATCTGGTTTGCAAGGCGTGGCTACGGACAACACCCCCGACGTGGAGCAGTGAGGCGATCGACTACTAGGTCGATTCCAAATAGCCTCGTCTGGGTCAGACTGTACCAATTGCCCTGCTGCTAGAATCTACAAGCAGGTGTTGGTTGTGGCAGGATCATGGGATGCGTAGGTACTTCCGCAGCAGGGCAGCGCCTTCAGTTGTATTTGTTGCATTGCCTTTACGTTTGCCTGTGTAGTTTGTAGTTAACGTCTGTTGCTGCCGTTGGCTGTATCAGTGTCACAGGAAGATGGTTGGGCCTGACTGCCCCACAGCGAACTGCGGCACAGTTTTTTTTGGACGTGTGCGCCTTCCTTTCTCACCCTGCTGCGAGAACCTCGCGTGTCTCACCTAGCTGCCAGAACCTTGCCGGGCTTGACGTCAAAATCATGCCGATCAGATGAAAGAGAATGTTCAAGATGGTATTGGGTTGTGGTAAGGTGATATGGAGGCTTGTTGGCTTCAACTGAATGCTCCAGCAGGCTGTTCGAAGACCCATTCAGCATGCCAAAGAAGAAATGCAGCTTATGCACCCACGCTGTTTCAGAGCTGTTAACGGCACAGAATCAAACGAAATCCTCTATTACGCGTAGTACTTTGACCGAAGATGCCGCTTCGATGCCAGACTGAGCTTGAGCGCTGGCACTGCCAGCTATCGAAGCGCGCCGACCGTCCGAATGCCGGTTTCCTGGCGGATGCAGACCGAGAAGTCGTTCGCTTGTCCATTGTGTGTTGGTTGTGCTCACCATGTTTTGCCGTATCGACGTACATACAAGTCTCCTAGTTAGTCTTAAAAAACATGGACATGAGCTTTCCGTAGTGGTTTGCAAGTTTGAAGCCTAACAACAGTAGGCCAGGGTGCCGTCTCCACGTCAGCGTGCGAAAGTTGATGTGGGTCTCGTGCTGGCGAGATGCATTGTGGTGGACACCGAGGCTGCGCGAAGGACACCCCGAATCAAATAGCGACTCGTTCTTGATGCCGAAAGCTGGGGATATCAGGGGGCTTGTAAATTTGCATTTTTGCCGAGGATGTCGCCATGCAGCTGGCCAGAACAGTATCTGCATTGCGATCGGAGCCAGATGGGTCGGGAGCTTGTCTGGCGTTTGCTCGAGCTCGAACGAGAAACGTCCTTGCTCACAAAAGTTTGACAAAACTCCTCAGGCCAGAGTTGTATCGCCTCAATGATGCCGCAAACGAGCTTATGCGAATGCTGCCCGTGACGCATAGCACGAGGAAGGGTGGTCACTGATGTCACTGCTCACCCTTGCGCGTAGCCATGGTTTTCAGCGGCCTGGAGCCATGGTTTCCGTTTTTCGTTTCCCATCTCTCTTGGGAGGTTTCTGCATGCTATCTTGAGGAGCATTCAAACTTGACACAAAGCCTCTTCCATTGCCGGGTGCGACAGGAAAGCAGCGGCTCGCGAAGGCTTGGTCCTTCCCGGACGCCCGAACTATCGTTACTTTGGACGATGCGCGGAGCTCCGCTATGTGGTCGAAGCAGCCCCTTGGCCTTGTACTGAGGTTTCGCGGTTAGCCCCATGAAATACGAGATTTCAACTGCATTTGCCATGGGCCGGTGGTTTTTGCGCTCTTCGTTTGCATCCCGCCTAGGGCCTAGCTACCATTCATAAGTTCTGAGTGTGCTGCATTAGACATATAAGACTGTCTTAGAGTGAGGCTGCTATGGTGCAGTTTTGAGTTTTTGTTCAGCTTGAACTCCGAAAACCTTGCTTGTCGATCCATGCGTGCAAGATTTTGGTTACGAAGCTCACCCACCAAACCTGATGCAAAGCTGGAACGAGGTACAAAGTTTACATGCTGAGAAGACAGAGGGACCAGAGCTTGCGGCAGAAACTGCCACGGCTGAGGTGCGGCCCTTTTGTGATTGTGCAAGCAATTTTGTTTTGTTTGACCGGTGCTTGCCGCATCATCCTTTCTGCACAACTCCGCATGTCGGGTGCAGGCTGCAGCGCCTTCAGCGATGTCAACAAAGCGGAACGGCGGTGTTTTGCCTACAAGCAGATGCAGATCTTAGAGACGATGCAAGCGGCTATTCTGGTGACGCCACTTTCTGTGATGACCCTTCGTCCGGAATTCTGCAAAGCCAAGGTTTGACCGTGCAGCTGCTTGCCAGGACCGCCGCCCCCTTGTGCTGTACTGCTGTCTGGTATCGCTGAGAAGATGCTTGAACGGTGCTCGCGCCCGGTCCTGTGTAGGCCGCGTGGTGAGGGCATATTGGAAGCAATATTTGGCTCAAGCCCTAGCCAACATAGCTGCAAGAGCAGCTTCTTCTCAGCATACGCCAAGCTCCCAGTTGAAGTCATTCTTGTGTACATCCAGCTTGCGCGAGTGTTGGCAGCACGGATTCCAAGCTAAGGATAGCGAACCGCACGGAGGGAGTAGAAGATCCGATGGAGACATCGCAGGTCCCGGCTGCAAAGACTCAATGCAAATAGGCAGCCAAGCCTAGCAGAACAGCAGCTTGCCAATGTCCCAGGCCCCGTCTCAAAGGAATAGCTTCCAAATTCTGGTGGTGTCCGCCTCGGCCATGAGTTCCTCACCATGCATGCGTAACATAGCACTCTGACTTCCGCTTTGCAAGGCCCTGGGAAGCATCGTTCCCTGGACACTGGTTGCCTCCATAGGCTTTCCCGACATGGAGAGGAGAGAGCGATCCTATCGGGCACGACATGTAGGCAGCGGCATGCTGACGCCTCTCAGAACCTTGGTCCAACTGTTTAGCTGCACTGTCCATGGATCCCCTGTTCGCGTTTGGGCGAGCCGGTGCTTTTCACCGAGGCACATATGTCAGCTTGAATTTCTTCGCACAAAGGCACACGGACATCCCTCCGCAAGAGCTTACATGTCAGATTGACATGAGCAGCTCGGCTTGTTTATGCCGGGTTGTGTCACCATCGAAGTCGAGGGCTCTTGTGCTCACGGAGTTACCAAACGAAAGGCCCCCAACACTGCCAACTGGCATTGGTGGATGGCAACCGGCTGGTGACCGTGTGGCTTGCATAACATTGCTCGCCAGGTTCAAGCAACACGTCAACATACTCCGCCCCGATTTGATCACGAGGTTGGCTTTCATCATGCCCCTGTGCCAATTTGTCACTCTGCGCCTTGGAAAAAACCTTCTCGGTGCTTGCCTCCTTTGGGTTGGAAACTTGGCGAGCACGCTCCAGGCCATTGGTTGGCGTTCTAAGCGATGCCTATGGCCGCAAGAAGACGATTTTAGCAGCCGCTGGGTGAAATGGCACTTTTGAAGGCGCCAAGTGCGAGAGGTTCTTGTAAAGAATTGTGCCGACTTTGTGTATCAGCTAGCTTTTGTATCATTGTCTTGGCCATCTCATCGTACAGGTAAGTGGTCATATGTAGGTCAATCCGAACCCAGGTCTATTGCGCTTCCAATGTAACTTTGGTATTCACCGATCTGCACGCCGGCTGCAGCATCCTTTGTCAACATGGAGGTTGGATATGGGATTTCCGCGGCCACTGTTTGTATACGCTCAGTTGTGTTATGTTGTGTTCAATGCTCGCCCCTGTTGCGTTCTCAATTAGGTTCGTATTCTTCAATGTCTCTTATTGGTTTGCAATTGCCGCGGCCTCAAGATGCCGGCTTAACATAAACTTCTCTGACAGTTCTTGGGGAAGATTGTGCCCCGCCGTTCAGCGCTAAGGCACTGAACCCATTCATGAATGCCCAGGCCAGACCTCACAAGTTGTCTAAGAAGCTTAGGGTTTAGGGCACGTCACAGGTGTGTCACGTGACGACTCGAAGGCAGATCATATCAGATCATACAAATGAACGCAGGTATGGAGGGAGAGGATCAGTCGTGCTGGTGTGGGCACAGGCACTAGTCCCGATGCTGGTGGGGTAAGACTCATGCCCGCGACTGCAGTAGAAGAATTACGCGTATGCCTCGACTGCCACGACAAGTCTCCCCAGGGGCCAGAAGGGGTTAGGTGAGGTTGTTTTTCATCACATTGGAGTCACAGCTTCTCGTGTTTGGAACGGTTCTTGAATTCGCTCACCCTACCCATGCGACAGAATCAGTTATTCGTCGGCCGCGCGCCCTGAGGGTCAGTGCACTCGCAATGTTCCAGCCAAGTTCAGTCTCAGCAGCTCGAACAAGCAGCGAAGGCCTGTTCGAAATGCCTCCAAGTGCTGCCAAACCCTGAGACACGGGGCCAATGTTGGCTCGCTCCTAAACCATCGGAGAGGGTCGGGTGGACGGAGATCTTTAGGCGGTTGTGACATGAAGCGAAACATGGAAGCGACATGCCCCTGTCTCGACAGTGCTCCTTTCATGTGCGTGCGACTATTGAGAAGTTGTGCAATGCCTTGTGTCCTGCAGCTTGTCACCACCGTTCTGAACTCCACGTGCGTGGACCTGTTGGAAAGCCACGAGAGATCAGCAGGCCGGAATAGCCGAGTGCAGCCAGATCAGTCCGTCCCAGCTGCAAGGCACTAGTGTGTCCCGTTTCGCGAAGCGGAACCAGAAAGATCTCTCTGACCTTGTGGCAGGAATCGCTCTCATCTCTTCGATGGACACCGTGGCGTATGTGATAGGCGACCGTTCGAGAAAGCTGCGTGACAAAGCATGTAGGCGACAGATAGCATCAGCAAGCACGCAGCAGGCTTGCTGGTGGGAATGCATTTTACCTTGCATCAAACATTTCTGATTGCAAGTTGTCGCCTGGACGCAATGCGACGGGTCGTCTTGCAGAAGTAGCAGAGGACGAAGGAGATTCATGGTATCGCCCACTCCTGGTATTTCATCTCCGCACAAGGTCGACAAGGTCGACTGGTTGGTATTGTGGCCTGCCTGTCTCCGCTCGAACCAAGGCATTGTTCCCGTTTGCATCCTTTGGTGCATCTTCGTTTTTCCGGAAACGCTGCCTCCGGAAAAGCGCTCGCTGTCCATAAACTATCGTGCAGAACTTACATGCTTGATTGAAGTTGTGGTTTGTTGGAAAGGCAAGCACAGACAGATGCCAAGGAAGTCTCTTGCCATGGGATCCGCTACCGATTTTGCGACTGGGTTGCGGCCAGGGCTGGACTGTCCTATGCGTAAAGTGTAAAGGTCCAAAGAAGTATCAACAAGTAGTAACAATGGACATGTGTTCGCTCCATCGAATCGGGGCTTCCTGTAGGCTTTGTAAGCTGACAGATGCAGGGGTACACAACCTCAGGGAGATTCCTCACACTTTTCTACAGGTGGCGAACGAACACGCTGGCACGTTTGTCGCTTGCCACGGCGATCGCGGCATTTGTGGATGAGAGCAGCTCCCGGATGATGGGGACCTATTACCAGACCCTCGGCATCACTGGGGTGCCTGAAATTCGTTTCTTCTGGCTTGCTTGTCACTACATTCTGCTCTGCAGTTTCCAGTTGCCATCTCACTTTTGCAAGGCGCGTGATGAACTGGACGGCGCAGGACTGGGCTTCTCACGGCTTCCTTTCATTGAGCAGAATTCGGAGTCAAAGCTAAGTCGCGGGCAATACAACTTCGACAGTTTAACGGAAGCTGAAAGAACTCGTGGCTGGTGGAAGGGCGCTCAAAAAGCATAGCCTGTTGCTTGATTGGCTACTGCGACATATCGGGCCTAGAGTTAGTGGTTGTGGAGATCCTAGATGCATTGGTGAGGACAGCTACTGGTTCGAGACATTCTGGGACTTCAGCATGATTGTCCCTCGAGCTGCGAAATGCCAGTCTTGCAAACTCCTTTTGAATCCTTTGCTCCGAAGCCTGGCCTGCGCAGTGAACAGAGGCACTTTCTTGGAAACACCTGATATATCAGATACCTGTCTTTGCTAGAAGAAATGCAGCGCCGGGCGCGCATGTGTTTGTGTCGCCGAGGTATGGTTGACCTTCATTTTCGGCCTTCTTGCTGCTCGGCAGCAGCAGTGCTGAGGACCCTCTCAGAATGCCTCTGCCTGCAGCCTACCGGGACATGAGAGTTCCCAACTCTGACTGCCCTTTACTGCCATCATCTTTGCACATGGGCCCAGTTTCTTCCCACGAGTTTTTCGTTGCAGCATGCGATCTGGACCATGCCGTTTGTCGCCCATCAGCCATCTTCGCACGTTTGCACTCCGATTGCGATCACTCAGCCACTCACTGCCCCCCCAGGCCCAGCGGCACGAATTAAATGCCACAGGAGAGTCGAAAATAACGTGCGATTCCAGGGGGATCGTAGCAAAACGCAACCAGGTGATCTACATCGGGGAGATTGGAACCATGGCCTTTGGCCGACTCGTAGGTCGCCAAGAGGAAATTCAGAGTTCTCTGAAATTTTCTTCAGGATGTGCGAGGCGACGGGAGGTGTAGGAAAGATGCGTTTGACAGAAATGGTTGCGCTGACATGCCTGTTGAACATCTCCATCGCACGTTTATTGGATGCAGCACTTGGCTCAGGCAGCATCTACGTCTTCATTGCAGCAGCTTGGTTGGTCAGGGGGGACACGTTTGTAGCCTGACATGTTTGTTGATGACACATGTCATTTGTGTGTTTGTGTCTCTATGTTTGTGTGTGTGTGTGCACATGTGGTTGCACATGTTGTTCATGTTGCTCTTCGGGTTCTTGGAAGCATCTTGCATGCCCGGTGGCACATGGCTTTGCTTCTGGGCGCGCCGAACGCATGAAATCAGTCGTTGAAGAGCATAGCCCGCAAGGTCTTCATCAAAAAGCCTTCGCTGGTCAGACACTTGAGACCTTCAGGATGTCTCTTTTACAATCGCAGTCTGCCAGCCTTAGTTATTGCAGGCTTGTGCTTGAAATGCCGAGGCAATGATCAACTGCCTCATTTGTGCAGGCGGGACCATGGCCCTCTTCTACTCAGACTCTTCCTTCCACTCTTCCTATTGCTTTCGGTTCAAAGCTTTCGAGAGACCTCAGGGCCGATGACCTTCGCTTTGCCAGCAGTGGCTGGGTTGAAGAGCCGGCTCGTCGATGAGAGCGAGCAGGGCCGAATGCAGGCGGCGATCAGCACGGCCGCTAAGCTGAGACCACAGCAGCCAGCGGCCTTGTGTGCTCCTGCGGCCGCCTGAGGTCTACATGGTCTCCGGAAGTTTGGGGTGCCCTGCGAGCATGAAGCCTGCCAGACGTTTGTGTGCGTAGGGCCTTAGCCACGAAGTAGCAAAGAACGATGCTAGAGGTACTTCACACGTCTCTTCGATTTTTCCAGCCCAGGTCCATACTCGGTGGATTTATCTTCGAGGCATTTGGCAACGTCAATGCCGAGGGCACTTTTGACAGGATGTACCTAGTGGCAGTGTTTCTCGTTGTGCTGAACATTGCAGGAATGTATCTCGCTTGCAGGAGTCCATCGGTTTCGAAAGCTTCTTGCATGTGATGTCTATAGTCTTGAGGCTGGTATCTTTTGCGTTGTTCCACGACCTGTTTCGAAGAGTCTTGGTGGAACAGCGCGCCGGGTTCCTGAGTCCTGATTTCCAATGTCGCAGACACCAAAGATCCGTGGCACCTGAACACCGTAAGCGTTAGGCTGTTACCGAGTAGCCGGGCAGAGCTGCAAAGTGAGCTGCAACTCACAAAACTGGCAGAGCTTCAAAACTCAGACTGACAAAGGAACTCACCACCTCATGGACGAGCGCGCCAGACAACTTTTTCCAAGCATGAAGCGACAATTGTCGGAAGACGCAATGCTGGCCGCAGGGCTCGAGAATAGCCCTGAGACTCAGACAACATATGGAAGCACTAGCGCGGCTTAGCTTGTTGAGACGACATACTGAGCGGCGCTATGTGGGCCAAGAAAAGTTGTCTGCTTGGGCAGGACATGCTGGATGATGCCACCTCTGCATTTGTCTAGGTCCCTTGCAGACCAGCGACGCCCGCTCACCCACCCACCTACACTGGTTACACTGCACTATCTTGAGCCCCAAGGCGGAGGACAGCAAGGTGGATGAATCGAGTTAGCTCAGGCAGTGGCTACAATTTAAATCTAGAGCCTCGCCTCAAATTCAATAGCTTGAGAATAACGGTGATAAGACGCTTCATCAGCAAACGCGACTAGTAGGATGTTTCACGGTCCCATCGGTGCAGGTCGGCCTTCGGATCGCTTCGATGGTGTCACGCTGTGCGTCTGGGCACCTGGTGCATCCCTTCCTTTGTTTTTGAGACACCTACGAAAAAAATGGGGCTCGGGATACACGGCAACAGTAGCAACAGTATGGTGTACCGGGTACTGATATATGAAGGGACAGCGATATGCTGATCGCTATTCCGTGATGATGGACTTGGGCTAGGAAACTGCTGAATGTCCACATGTAGCTGTGGTTGAAGCTGATACATATGCACTGATAAGTATCAGTCCAGCTATCGTCGTATGGATACGGCGGATGTTTGTATTCCCTTCACCTGCTGCTTGGCTCAAACAACAGCACAACCCGGCACCGGTCCATGCCGGGAGCTGAAGTTGCAAAAGCGCTTCCGAACTTCGTTGCGTTGGCTTGTGACTTTTACCATGGAGCTGTCTGGAGGCCTGATTGCTGCTCCTGCTTTCCCGAAATGGGATCCGGAGCATGCAAGGGTGTTTGCGTCGCGGTCCAGGAGCATCATTGAGAGCTTTTGGTGTTTATGTCAGATGTGTACGGTGGCCACAAGGATGCTTCGGATGACGACTTGATGCAGTTCTTCTCAGCCTGGCCATCAGAGCAGCGCAAGCGTGTCAGCGGCCTCCTGAGCAGCTGCAGCAAGAAAGGCCTAGCTGCAGGAAATCTCTCTTGCACTTGTTTCGGGATGCTAGATGTTGGTAGATGCTGCATGAACAATGAGCCTTCTGGCATGGCATTTCTCCGAATTTACCGTGGCTAGACTTTATGCTAGAGAGAGTCTCGTCGGATGTCTTGAGTAGGACCCAGGAGGGGCTACCGGTAGAGCACCGCCAAGACATGGAAGGCACGGGCGACATCGAAGCAGCTATCGCAGAAGCTGAAGACCAGGTCGCTGCTGAAGGTGCGATGCATCCGGGATGGGGGAAGCTCGAGCCTTGCTATTAAGAGCGAAGGAAAGAAGGCTGCGGCTGCGGCTGAAGCTACAACTTCAGCTGACCAGAAGTGGCTTGGACTTCTGCTGTGACTGAGCAACTTGAGCTTGCGGCTGCAAGATAGCCAAGGCCTGCTGAAGCAACTAAGACACTGGACGAGAAGCAGGTGAAGCAGGCAGGGCGTTCCGACGACTGGGCATGATATCGGAATCAGAGTGCGTCACAATCCACCCGGAAGCTTCCAAGGTGCACTCCGCCATTCGCTGGGGCAAGCCCGTGGAGGAAATCCAAAAGGCAGGGCCATTCGTAGCGAAGCCAGACAGAGAACATAACCGACTCACCCGCTGCAAGACGTGATGGTGTTTGTACAGTAGTTGGACCAGTAAGCCGTCTCGTTTGCAGATTGTGAGCGATCTCGGCATTGACGCTACCATGACAGATGCTGCAGCAGCGGCTTGGTGGCAAGTGCACGGCAAGGGCACAACCGGGGCCCAGTTGGGGCTTCCTGAAACGTTCATTGCAGGCCGTCGATGCTCAGAACGGCAATCTTGCCTTGCACATCTCTGCGCAGAACGGCCACATGGGGCTGACAAGCTTCCTGCTCGACAGCCGCAACTCTTCTGCAACCCTTATCAACCCTTGCACTTCCCGTATGCCCGTCCACGTCTTGTCGCGTCATGAAGAGCACAGACCTGTCTGCATCCAGCTCATGGGGAGAGGCGCAAAGCCTAAGGTGCCAATGTCAACGCGCAGAATTTCAACGGCCAAACGGCTTTGCATATGAGCGTGGAGTATGAAGCTTGTCATGCAATGGAGAATCATGGAGACCACCCAATGCCGAGTGGATGCCCATGAGGCAATAAGCGTTTGATTGACTTGTACCTATTCATTGACCATATCGCTTTTGTCAAGTTCAGTTTCGACAGCTTGTCTGATCATTGAGAGGGGATCCGAGTACCAATATGCTGGTGACTCTCTTTGCGACTGTGGGAGGGCTGACAAACTTTAGGAACCAGGGACGGGATTATTTTTGAGTTTTTCGTCATCGGGCTTTTTTGATTGAGAGGGGGTTGAGAGAGTCCTGTCCTTGAACGACCGTGAAGGTTGATCATTGAGTTTCCGGAATCGTTTTTGAATTGAAGGGTGTTTATCAAAATGAGCTCAGCGTTATGCATGTCGCCCGGTCCAATAATGTATATACTATATAGCCTTTTTATATACACCATACATATATATATATACATATATATATATACATACATACATACATACATATATATATATATATTATGTATATATCAGATGTAGATGTGTTTGCCAGCTATCCTGTAGCGCGTACGCAGAGTCGAGCGACTTCAGCCCCTAGCGCAAGGACATGTACTTCCAGACCAAGCTCCTCCTCGATGCAAAAGCAGACCCCAACCTCGAAAACACGGGTGGCCACAAAGCGCTTACAGGCCATGAGCGCACATGCATGCAGGAGCGTGGCAGCAGAAAGGTGCAGGCGCATACCGTAGCAGGCAAACCGCCATGGGATGTCACTGGTTGAGGAAGTTTGAATGGCGACATGATTATTCATGATTGCAGATCTTAGTGTTGGCGTCAAAAACAAAGCTTAAGGCTTAAGTTCAGAAAGGCCTGGAGGGCGCCAAGACTGGCCAAGATGCGTGGGACAACCCGATGAACATCCTCAAAGCGGCCGGCGACACAGAGGTCCCCTGGCCTGGGTTGAGTCGATGGTTTTTCGTACCATTGCATTGCACCGGGTGCTGACTTTCATCACAACGCGGTCGCACTCTTGTCGTGTGCGGTGCCTGTCCCATCCAGGAGGAACTCAAGCTTGCCTTCGAAGCTTTGGCAGCTGCGGACGCCAAGGAAAGTCAGTACAGTCGAATGACATGCCGAAGCGATAGTCGTAGAGTCCATAAGCTGACACCGTTTCGTGCAGAAGCTAGAGGCAAGAGCCAGGAATTTTGTGAGAAGCATTCGAGTGCATCTACTACTGACTATTGAAAGTAGTTTATCAAGATGCCTGACAAAGTCGCACCTCCAAATCTCCAGCGCTTCCTTGCGGCCATCATTCTCGTTAGTTACAGAAAGGCCGCAGACCCAAGGGTGGTGACTCGCATCAGAAAATCACTGATAGAGAGATCATGCTGTCCCAGGACATGGACCGGGTTGTGCTGGCTCAGACAGGCATGTGTTTTGAGAAGCAATGTTTGATGCGAGTTGCCAGGATGGGGCTTCCAGGGTTTCCCAACACTTCAAACGCCACCTACCACATCCGCAGGCATGCGCAAGCGAAAGCAGTGCCCCCAGCACTGGAACGCTGACCGCTTCAAGGACCGGCATCTTGTGCCCATCAGTCCCCACATGAGGGACTTAGGTACCACTGCCGGAACCCAGGAGATCATGCAGAAGTTTTGATTTCATCAGCCGAGCCTGTCGGAGTTCTCAAAGACGAGCTGGTGACGATTGCCTGCGGCACGGCTTCAACAACGCAGCACTATCGGATAATTACTGGACAGATAGCCGCAGGTCCGAATGCACACTGAAGCAGGCGACATGATTAAACGCGGCATGACCGCGCGGCGAGCAGACTACTCAGGTTCTGCCAGCCGAGCCAGAGCATGGTCAGAAGCTGAAACATCGAGAATGCCGTCTATTTAGCATTGACCATCCATTGGTAAGTTCCAAGATGGAACTTCTGTGCTGAGCACCAGATGGCCAGTGGGCAGCAGGGGCCCGTGAGTGGAGCAGACAGTGGATCCAAGGATAGATAGGAATCTCAGAAGCAAGCTCAGGCAGAGTTTTGCTGCGACAGTAAGTTTGTGTTGCCTGATTGGCTTGATGGCCCAGCCCACGTGCGGTTTTGCCGCTGACTGTGACCCGTTTCGAACGCCAGGGGCAGCGCGCGCTAATCTGCTCCAAGACAGCACTCAACGTAATCTAAGTCGTATTCCTCTCTGCCCCTGGCTGTACGATGGCAGCAGGCTGCCGCGCAGCCTGTGTTGTACTTGCCTGTGCATTTTTTACACCAGGCTACGCCGCTGCGAGTGCTGACTCGCACGAATTATTTCTGAGCTTCTCCGGCTGCATGAAAATATTGGCACCTGATTAGCAGTACCACAACATATACCGATTATGAATTTGCTTGACGGCATTCCCTGAGCAGCTGAAACATTGTGAGTCCCTGCCCAAAGACGCCGGGCTTTGAAGAAGACGGGCATGCTATATATTGTCACGAGGCCCTGAATCTTCCGATATCAGTCTACGGCAGACGGCTTTGTTCGAGGGATCTCGGATCGGCGACGGGGGCCACGAACATGTCTTCTTCTTGCTTCAAAAGAGTCTATGTATCAACTGTACATGTTTGCTGCTTTCGCAGCTGACACTCTCGCTTGGAGTCCGGAGGCAATGCTTGTGAATTCTGCGCAGGCGGCTTCCTGATGACTTGTCTGACAATTGTGAAAGTGCAGCAGGCTGCATTGGAAGTATGCTCGTTTCAACCAGTGTATGCAGCATTAGCCAGTGCAAGACTGTTTCGATCTTCTTTGCTTCTGATGTAATTTCAGCTGCTGCGCTCAGAGCGGATGGCTTTGTGGACCTTGTGCGAATGTGCTACAAGACCATGACAATAAACATCTGACGTTTTGCTGCCGTACAGCACCATGCAGGGTGCATTGAAAAGCGCTGGGGCAAGTTTGATCGTTCTGCCCAGGTCTAACTGCCAGCCGACTGGAAGCGGTTCGGGAGGTGTGGCATCTTCTTAGTGAGCAGAGATGCTGGACATGGGGACTTGCTCATACGATGTTTTGAATGTGTGTGAACTCTTTTCCGATTGCAATCCGTCTCCAACAAGTTGTGAGAGTTGAAAGCGAACAGCGCCATCTCAAAGCAAACTCATAAGTGCTCGTGGTTGGAGTTTGCGACTCCCTACGCGACAACTTTATGTGCAAACTATGCGTGTTCACCTTGCAGGTCTGCATGCCAGCACCTGCTGGCTTGCATTCAGTCGTTGTAGCTCTTTCGACGTTTGTGCTACTTTCCAGTCCTGATTGATTCATCGTGTGTGGCTGACAGACACAGGACCTTCTTCAAGCGCGTGCCAGGCGGGCAGTGCTGGCCCAAGGGAGAATGACATTCTGCTTCTATGCGCATGGAAGTATGGTAATTCATCCGCTGACATCGGCTGGCCCGGCTCGACTAGAACGGCAACTGAGACACCGGACCACATGAGGCAAGGCTAGGGAGAGGCGGTGGCAGGCTGTGGTCTGGTTCTGGCCGTATAGGATCGTACCTGTAGGATGTACATGGACGTACGTCAGCCTTGAGATGCAGGCCGAAAGGCATAGCCCGGGTTTGCATGGTGCACAAGCGATTGTCTTGCCAATGTTCCGCAAGCTTTTGCTCAAGCGGGAGTCGGGTCATGGAGTTTGGAGCAAGCTGAAGTCGGGCCACAGTGCGACCTGCAAGGGCTCCCGACGTCGGATCTCTATCGTTGAAGTAGATGTGTTAGTGTCATCGCAGCTCCGGTTTGGGAGGGGGAAGCGGCCGGGAAGCCCTTCAAAAAGATTACTGCAAGTCGCACCACCACACCAGCCAGCCAACCAACAAACCCACTGTTCCTTTGCAATTTGCACGTCCTGCCCTCGGTGGTGTTGCCATGGAAGGGGCCAAAGTGTACGTGCAAGATGCGAGGCACCTTGTGAAGCTGCCTTTGCATGCCAGCGTCACTGTTATGGTTGATCTTTACAGTGTTTTTCTGTCAGGGGATCCTGGCAGCGGGGTACTGTCCAAGCTGCTTTGGGCAGCGGCCGCTACAAGGCACAGAAGTACGCGAATGGATCAGGCGGGCTGGATCGAGCTTCCCGGAAGGTGGCGCTGCAAGGCTGGGAGGAGGATGAGCTCCAGACAAGCCAGACAACTGAGGCAGTTTGCTTTAGACATGGCATTCATGAAGCCACCTTTTCGGCTCACAGGTGGACGCCTCCAATATGGAGGGTGGAATGCTGCCATTCCAGAATGCGGACATGCCAAACAATGGCTTCCCAGTCGGGCCCTCTCTGAGGTTTTTTTCTGGAGCACACGACAACTGCATGGAGCATCTCAGGACATGACAACGCTGGATCACTTGCATGAGCCAGCGCTGTTGCACAACCTACGTCGGCGATTCTTCTCCCAGGTGGGTCCGCGGAAGTTGAGACAGGAATCAGCCAGTGCTGTTGATGCCAGCTGACACAGCTGCGAAACCTGGCAACACCATGGCCCAAACTTGCTTGACCAATGACCAATCTTAAAGTCAGCTGCCCCATCATGCAGGATGATTAGTGTAAACATGGGTGCAACAACATGGTAAGGGTTTCTCAAAGCATCGGACCTTCGTCTTTTGGCCGGGAATCGTGCTCTCTTGCCATGGGCGGCGCTGTGGGTGGCGCTGTTGCCGCAACACGATGCTGCCAGGCTTGCGATCCTGATCATGACCAGGAGTCCCTCGATATGGACACCTCGACAGAGGAGTTTGCCGCAAGACCCTGGAATGATGAGACACTTATCAAAGAAGGCACCGGCATAGCACTTGGCATGTACTGTAACGTGTATGTCATTCTTTGCCTTTGCCCTGTGTCCAAGTTGAAAGATGGGCAAGCTTTCTGTTTTCTGAGCTTGTCGGACCAGGCTTGAAACAGGATCAAAGCCTGCTCGACATGCTACAAGGGCAGTGGTATCGAAAAGAAGATGGTCAACCCGTGGGCCAGATTTCTGGAGCACCCAGTCTGAAATCGCACACTTCTTTGATCTTCTTTGTGAAAGACTGACATGTCCTTTCGGAGTGACCATTCCCGCAGGCATACTTGGTGTGGAATCCTCGGTGGAAGTTTGCAGAAATGATCTCGCCTATCTTTGAGGACCTGTCAGGACTCGCACCGATGCTGACTCTCCCGTTCCCATACGAAGATTATGGTACTGAATATCATGCGTATGATAAACTTCATAGTAGTACGTCGTCGTCCCGTAGTAGGAGTAGTGGATGGTAGGGGTAGCGGTAGTCGTGGTCGTCGTAGCAATAGTAGCAGCAGCACGAGCACAGTGCCAGTAGTGGCAGTAGTAGTAGCAGCAGCAGCAGTAGTTGTTGTTATTATTGCTGTTGTTGTTGTCGCATTTGTAGCTAGCAGCTAGCAGCTAGCAACTAGAAGGTAAGAGCTAGTAGTGGGAGCATACTGCCAATCTCTTCCGCGGCCGGAACGCCCTGGTAGACCCAAAAGAAGGCAGGTGGAGGGACAAACAAAAGAAACGCGCACGAGAGCAGAGCTGGCTTTCATCGCCTCGTAGCTCGAGCCATCCGCCCACATGAAGCTACCGCGGCCGTTCTTTTTGCCATCCTCACAACGGAGACTCACAGAATCCCCTTCCCTCAATCGTGAAACGAGAGCTGAGAGCAAGGCGACATAGTCCCCTTGGTATCTGGCACCTCTTGGGGGCACCAGCCACGGCCACAAAGGCACGGAGAAGCCTTTGGCCGGTCTTCTGAGGACGCCGCCGTCGGGCCAAATCTCGATGCCCTTCCCGTGCCTCAAAGAGGAACTCTTCTGCTCTGCTGCTCGGAGTTTCTCTTCACATGTCCGGTCTGGGGATCGAACTGCTTGTCGTCTCTCCACTGGCCTTCGTACTTGGAGCCATCAGCATGCTGGTACCTGCACTGAAGGAGGCCAGAGATGGCCCAAAGGCTGTGGAGCAACTGAGATCCCGACATTCCCTGGCCGTGGGCCTTATCGTCCCTCCATTGACCCTCGTACACCTGGGCTGCATGTTGTCGAAGAGGACCACGGCGAAAGCAATGATGAGAAGCTTTTTGGTACGCCAGGCCCCGTGCATCACCATCGATGTGCTCGAAACGTCCATTGCCATGAGCTTTGTCGTTGAACTGGCAGGTCTTGCTGCTCCAGCGAAGTCAAAGCTCAGCGAGGAAACTGCCCTTCCCTGAAGCGGCGCACCCACTGACCAACATATCTGGCTCCATCGGTCCATAACTGGCGCAGGGGGCTGAGAAGTGGAAAACAGCACAAGTCGAATGCGCTGCTGCTGGTCCATCCCCGAGTCTAAGAAGCTTTGACGTGTGCACATGAAGCTAAGAGCACTTACGAGATCAGAGATGCTGTGGTGATAGTGCTTCGATGGAAACTAAAGCATCCGGCCTGCTCACCATGGCCCTGCCGCAGGTCGCCCACCCTTGGCCGTGCAGGCGCGTGCGAGCCAGCCGCTAGCCACAGGCATTCTCATTGAGGACAAGATGTGTTGAGCTGGAGGTAGCTCGCTGCCCACAGTAGCTATTTTCTCACTGAGTGGCAAAACCACGGATGCGCTTCCAACGGGGCTGCCAAAGCGGGGACTAATGGAGAAGCATTTGAGAGACGTCCTTTGCACGGGGACTGCCTGCACTCGGAAACAGCGATCCTCACAAAACGACTCTCAAGCCCTCCGGGGTCTGGACCACGAGCCCTGGTAGGTGGCCCCGTTTTCGTACCTCGAGGCTGGAAGTTCGAACGACTCGCGGAAACATCTCGGCACGAGCAGAAAGCAAGGAACCCAGACTCCACATCTGGGTCCCAGGCGTGAAGAGAGGCCTGGCGTTGCAGATCTTCGGAATTCTTCGACGCAGGACTTCGAACGCAGGCACCCGATCCCGACGCCTCACTTCACTCGGCCCAGAGTTCTTCTCGTCGAAAACGGTGGCATTCAACTGAGCAACGGAGTAAATTTGAGACTTGCGCCCACTCAACGATAAAGCATTGCTCAGTGCGTCATCTGCTCTGTGTGTTTGAACTCGTTTGGAAGGCTCTCGGGCCTCGTTTTCCGTCTCATCTGTATCACACCTCGGTGCTCCAACGCAGATGTCGATCTGTGGACATCCTCACGAAGGGAGCCACAAGGCTGTGGCAGGCATTGGCTCGATCGGCCGCCCATCGCCTCGCCAATTAAACGAGTCGATAAGATGGGATTTTCTGGAGTCCTCGAGGGCACTTCACGCGCCTCAGCACCTTGAAGTGCCCGACGTTCGGCAGAAGCGAATGCCCCGGAAGCTCTGAAGAGGTGCTTCTGATCTCTGTCTGGGTTGGGTGGCTGACTTGTCCAAAGCTGATCAACCGCAGAGTCTGCCTCTTCAGCTACAGCTGCGTGCTCGATGATACAACTACATCTATGTGGCTCTATGTGGCTCTGACATGGAGCTGCTTGCGCCAGCTGGATGATCGGTGCAGCAAGCGGGCAGGGAGTCTTCGGTTGCGACGTACTCTCGTATCTGAAACCACCGCGACCGGTATCCCCAGCTCCAGCGGTTCATGGTCATGACACCGCATGTGAGTTCACCATCAGAGCTGTGGGATTGGGAGCTCTGCGAGATCTGTGAGCCAATCGCGGATCCAAGGCCTCATCGACAACCTCGGGCTCGACTGCAGGGACGGCAGCTGGGTGCCTGGAGAGCGCAGCCAAGGCAAATATGCATCAGTGATGGCTCACTATTGTTTGGCAATCACCAGACAAGCATGCTGTCGTCTCACAATGGCCGTCACAAGTCCAAGGGTAGAATCGTAGAGCTTGCAGGCAGAGCCTGAAGATTCAGATGCTCGCACGCATCCCCGCATGCGCACGCTATCTTTTTGCTAGAGCGACAGAGGACAGCTGGACGAGGAACCCGAGTTCATTCTTTCACTCCAAGTAGCAGAACTACAGCACAGGTTCTGTCCAGCCATCGAGCGGCGGTATTGCTGGCGTATGCGAAGCTGCAAAGCGGGATCCAAGACGACAGAACAACCCTGCATCCACTCCAAGTCTCAATAACGCACGACTAGATTCCAAGCTGGGCGCAGACATGCTGCGCCTCAGCCTCCGGATGCTCTGCAGCACTACATGCCTGCTTCTAGGCAAATCTGCCTTGTCACAAATGCACATGGATGGTGGGATGCTGCGAGGACAACCACAGCAACAAAAGTCCTCACACACCGCGGCCATCCGATGAAGCCCACCAGTGGAACGCGCATCTTGCACTGCCACTTTGGGAGAAAAGGCCGTCGGCCGTTTTGGCCACCTTTTGGGGCAGATCATTCCCCTACTCCTGCCAGGCGTCGGATCCGCCAGCATCACCTGCGATCAGGTGCTTTCTAACTCTCAGGGCCTGCATCTCAAGGCCTTAAGAAGGTTTTTCCGGAAAGAACCTGAAGCAGGATCTCGGTGCCGTGTGATGGAGCTGCGTCTCTTCGTGAAGCACCCAAATGCCCAGCCGAACAGTCTGGCTTTTAAGAGGTTTGGGGAAGGTGCGCGGAGAGGGAAGCAGGGAAGCATGAAGAGAATCGTCAGACTGTTGGATGGCCGTACACCCCGCGTCGCATGGTGGCCGGAGACCCGCCCTCAGGCAATCACAGGACCCTGCCATACCCTGGCGAAATCCTCAACCCTCGAGCCCAACTCCCTATCTCCAAACGCCAAAACCATACACCGAAACTCGAAACCCTACTGTAACCCGAAACCCTAATCTGCACATCTGAAACCCGAAACTCTAAACTCTAGACCTAAACCCGAATCTGCAGCTGAAACCAAGCCCCGAAACCCGGAAACCCAAAAGCCGCCCGCTCCAGCGCCTGCGACTGTGCCTCGAGGGGTCCAGCGCTTGGCGGCCGGCGCCCGGCCAAAACCTCAGCTCCCAAAAAACGCTTTCGCAATGCTATAGGCTTGAGGGACTTTAGGGTTTAGGGTTTAGGGTTTAGGGGTTTAGGGTTTAGGGGTTTAGGGGTTTAGGGTTTAGGGTTTACAGACTGTACAAAACCAAACACTTAAACCCCAAACAAAGCCGGAACCCACTTCGTAGGCCTTCAACCCCAACCTTTCTCACTTTGATCTGAGCAAGGGGTCTAGGGTCTCAAGAAGCACAAGTTTCGCGTGGTTGTACCCGACCGAGCCGCCCCCAAATTGTAAGAATCCGATACAAGCCTGAATCTCGGCTTTATATCTGTGGACCTTAGCATCCGAAACCTTGCAACAGTTCCATAGGGGTCTGCATGCTTGTGACTGTTACAGCGGGCCTGTTTGCCTCGGCCTAGCTCGGATGCTATGAGTGCTTGGGTTCTTTCCCTGCCGTTGGCAGCCAGGAGGTCCACCGAAGTTGAGGCGACTGCAGGATGAGACGATGGCAGGATGGCTTCTTTGCAGCAGATGATCGTGGAGCATCTGGAGGTGGTAGCGTGCTTTGAAGAGCGAGATCGCGAACGGCCCGGGCGCGGCTCGCATTCGGGTGGTTCGCTCGGAGGTGGCAATCGCTGCTGTTGGCTGGGCCTACGCAAGCACTCGAGCCTGCTGTTTGGGGGTCGAGACTCTCGTAGCATGCCGTTGGGGACCCTACTGATCAGCCACTGAGTTCACATTTCAGGGGGGGGAGGGGCGGTTCAGGGCCTAGAGGCTTAGGCTTCAGGCTTTACCTGCAGCTTCAGCTCCCTGTTTTTTTTTTTAAACTGCTTCGGGGTATAGAGGTGAGTAAGCAGGACTTTGCGAATGTAGGAATTTGGTATAGTCTCCGAGACTGTGACGTATAAGAAAAGAGCAAACTTCACGGGAAGGGTCCGAAACTTGCTGATCTGAAGACAGCTTCTGTCTCTGACAAAGTTAACATCTGTTCCCAACATGCTTATCAAGGAAGTTCAAACAGAGGTAACTACGATCAAACTGCTCGTTTCACAGCTTGCCCTCGCTCAGCAGGTCGCCATTCCAGTGACCTCGCTGACCGCCCTCGGTCGCCAGGGACTTGCAATGACATCCCGGAAAGCAAGGATTCACAACCTGGCACTTAGCCAAGGACCCACCAGCTTCCTCCGTTGCCATCTCGGCAGCTCACACCGTTCTTTTAATCAGACACCGCTTCAAGCTCCGTCTCGCTCTCGCGTTAAGGTGCCGGCACCAGCCACTCCCCCAACCGTCCTCCAACATGCCACACGGCCACAACACCGGCAACATCCGGCAACCTGGCACAGTGGCCCTGGTCGCACCTGCTCTCCCCACCACGAGTCGGCACCACCACCTGCAAGAGTCTGCCGCATGCTGTTAATCTGAGGTTTGCTGGGTTCCTGCCAGTTGCAACCCGTGAAGCCACACACACCTCTCTCGTAAGCCCGCAACCGTACCACTCGTCCTCGCAACATGGCAGCACGAGACATGGCTGCGGGATGCATCATTCTCACACTCTGTCCTGCCAGTTCTTGCTCTTGGACTTGCCATTGCCTGCAAGGGCTGCGATAAGGTCCGAGCTTACAACAGCTATTCGGCTGCAGGCCAATCTAAGAGATTCCCAGCTGCCCGTCCCGCAGCTAAACAGTTGCCTTTGAAGGACTTGGCGCTGTCGTTTGCGTCACCAGGGTCCTGCAAACGTGTTTGTCCTGGGGTGGAGAGGGACCTCGGCTGCAGAGTTGCGAACGTTCTCCTTGGCTGCCTTGGTATGGGCTGCTGGGCCTTTCGAACCCTTGCCTGCCAGGTCGAACCCTCAGATGCTGTAGAAAGTGCTGGACCTCGGCCGGCACCTGTGTGGGCTGCAGGACCTTTGCCAGCAGGTAGAAGGCTTGCCTGCAGCACGGCGGATGCTAAATGAGGCCTGGTCTGACTCAACTATGTGGCAAGGGCTGGCGATGCCGCAACCAGCGCAACTTTGGGAGTGAGTCGAAAATGATGGGGATGCAGCGTCGCTATATCGTGCAAAACATCGCACTCGTCTGATCTGTCGATGTGTCGGGATAGCGGGGTCACAGACAGCTTCTGTTCTTTGCTGGCAGGGTCCGGGAACTGCGTGCCGCCATGGCGGAACGAATAAACACAAGCGTGTTCAACTGGACTTCCAACACTGGGACCGAGGCAGCCAAGTCCAGCACTGTTGCTGAAGGCAAGCAACGAGGTTGCACACGAACAACAAGTTCATGCGGCCAGACCACTCCCTACGATTCTTCACGCTGTCGACAGGTGAACACCTGGAACACCATCGTGTCTGGGGACATGTCCTCAAAGACAAACATCGACATCGTCTTCATACATCTGTGCTGACTTGTTGCCAGGACAGTGCGATAGCTCGGAAAAGTAGACCCCAGCCGACTGAATGGCTGCAGTGGTGTCCCCAACATCAGGGTACTCACACGGAAACCCAAAAACAAGGTCTGCAGAGTCGTTTTTTGCCTTAAATAGATCCTTTGTCAGGCCCTCGTGGTCAGACATCTCGAGCTGAGGGACATGAACATCCGCCTTGTCGACAGTGCTGTGGCCGTTAGCAGCAGCAGCACCATTAGCTTTGCCTGCACGTTTGCATGCGAAGCAAGAGCAACGGTGCAACGTGCCTTGGAAGATGCTGACTGAAGCCCCTGGAGCCCCTAAGCGGGAGCTTCCGGCGGCTGTGTAGCTGCAAGATGGAAGCAAGAGTCCGTGGGCCTCGGCTGGTCTTTGCGGCATCTTTCCCCTCCTTGGTGCCAGGTTCCAGATTCGGGACATTCGGATCTTGAAATACTGAAGGCCCCTACACTGCCCTACACCAATTTTGTTACGAGCCAAACACCGCACGAAAGAATTGGCGTCGCAACTTCCGGCAACCGCAGCCGTTCAAAAGCTGCGTGCCAGCCAGGTGCTGGTCGGGGTGGCAAAGCTTTCGGAGCAGCCTGCATGGGAAAAGCGCATCCCCTTGGAGCTTCCGAGTTCGGTCCTGCTCGGTTTTTCTCGGGCTCCGAGGTCGAACTGGGAAGCTGGGGCTCAGATCCCGTGCTCTCGCTCCCTCGATCCCAGAAGGCTCCGTGCCCAAACCTTCGTTGCGGAGCCATTCCTGGCGGCGGCACTGGAGTTGGCAGCCTCCGGCTTGGGAGTCTCAAGGTGCGGAGCCACGAAGTCTTCGGTTTTTCACTTGGAACTCAACACACCGCAGGGACAGGGAGAAGGTGAACGGTGGTAACGGTGGTCGTGAGTTTGAGGCCCAACTCGGCCTTCGGCGCGGCCTTTGCCGGAGCAGCAGGCGCTTTGGCAGCTGCCTGCCTTAGCAGGTGCCAAAGCCTTCAACTCGTTGAAGATGGGGCACTGTTCTGGTGACTGGTCAAAATTAGACCCTCTACTTGTCTGGAGCAGTGCAGCCGGCAAAATTCCCGGACTGGCTCTTTTCTTCGCGAGAAGCTGTGCAGCACTTGTCACTATCGATTTTCAGTTGGGGCTGTGGCTTCGGTTCTGGAGCCTGCCATGGTGCCAGGATACTCAGACCATGTGGTACACCCCCGTCCCCTCTTCCGGTTGGCATTTCCGTCGCGGCCTGCGAGGTTGGCGCCGGTGGCGGGGCCCTCGTTTTGTCCTCCGCAAGGAGCTCTCTGAACACCCTCTCCGGTCTTCAACAGAATCTTGGGCAATGCAGGTCGTGGATCATCGTGGATCCGTCTTTACGGCTTTGGAAGGCGGCCTCCTTCCGCTTTTGGCTCTCTCGGAGGTCGTCCGCCGTCTTCTTCAGCGCTTGTCGCCTCAGCCGTCTCGATAGCCAATATGTCAGTATGATCCGATTCTGCCTGTCCAGGTGGACCCGAGCTGAAGCAGCCATCAATTCCAAGCAGAAGACACATCAAACTAGCAGACTTGCCGCACAACATTGGCCACCGCCTAACCTACCAGTTGCGAAAATGCCCCTGAACACCGTACTGTGACCTGGGCAAGCGGCAGGCGACTGTGCTGCAAGAAGTCTTCAAGGTCTTCAACTACCTGAACACAGAAAGTCAACACACGCAGATGCCTCGCCTTCCTTCCAGTGAAACCAGGCCGAAGACAATGACAGGCGCGGAACAAGGCGAAGGGCAATGAGAAGTGACTGGGACGGACCGCGTAGATGTTCATACTACTCCCCTGCAAAAAGACGGCGGAACAACGGCAGGCGCTGCTGACTTGCGCCTTTCAGCAGTCCAACACCATGCATCATCAGCTTGTTCGCACGAGGCTTACAAACAAAACCAATCCAGTCAGCCAAAGACATAGAATAAGGTATGCGTCGAAATGCTACAAGGAGCCGATGGAGCTTGCATGTAATCGGACGGTAGAAGCAACTTGACTTTGCGAAGATCTGAAGCGGCGCGAGCGATTCCATACTGCACATTTACGATGTGACGGGACAATGCGGCCAGCAGTTTCGGGGATTTGTCACAAGCACAGAGGACAGAGGCCCTTGCATTCTCGCATCGTCTTCAGCTTAGTTGGCTTCGTTCATCCACCGCGAAATAGCGGAGTATGGTTTTAACTGGAATGAGGGTTCAGGGTTGCCACCGCCATGGGGTCTCCGCGCAGCGGCGCAGCTCCCCTTCAGCCGCACCTTGTGCGTTTCGGGGGTGTGGCACGCGAGCCTCGGCCTCCAACTCATCATCGACGATGAAGGTCTCCTCCCGGTGCCGCAGCTGAGGACTTCTCCGGCTCCCGGCCGTCCATCCGCGAGCCTCGCCGTCCTCCCGCGACTTCTTCTTCTTCTTCCGCTTCTTCGCCGTGCTCTCTGCCTGCCGACGAACGGGAGACCAAGAATAAGAACAACGCAAGCGGCGGGTCTCAATCATTTGTGTTTAGGCGATGGCGCAAACAGTCGTCGTCGTGTCATCTGCAGTAGTACTAGCAGCAGCTCAGCAGCCGTAACAACAACGCCGGCAGCAGCAGGAGCAGGAGCAGCGGCGGCTGACCTAAGAAGCGTTGACGCGCTCACTGGGGACCCGACCCCCGCGGTCTGCGTCGTTGGGACAGGCACTGTGGAGGCCTGCCATGGCGGCGGCAGGTCATGTCTTCGAGCTCATCCCGATACTATTCTAGTTGCCTTGACTGCCGATTTTGATGACTAGTGACTAGGTGAGTTGTCTGTCTACTATGTCTACTTTGGCTATGTTGGGCTTCGAGTCCTAGACTTGCCAAGTCGCAGGACGCCGGCGCTCAGCCTCGTGCGCGTGAGACCTTGGACAACGGTTGCTGGCCCAGGCTCAACCACATCTCAACCGCTGACGGTCTCGAGACAGGAGGATGATGATAGCAACAGCAATAATGACAATGGTCAAAACTGTCACAACTCAAAACGACAGAAGCATCACTGGTTACCCAGAGTCATGAATGTCTGCCTCAGACCGCCACCGCTCCCATGCCCTTTCCACCTCGCTGCAGGTACTGCAGGCACAGTTGTTTCTTGGTTTCGTCCGACAGCTCTCTTGCACACGACATTCGGGAAAAGGTGGGAAGCTGTACCGAGGATCAAATGACATGTGCGGATTGGCTCCTGCACTCTGACAGCTTCTAAGTACGTTGGCCTTTGCAAGATAGTTTAGCGACCCACCCCCGAACCATTATTATTTGGCCTCTGCTGCGAAGGCGCGATGTTGCATTAGGAGTGCCTGGCCGGCAAAATCTATGCGAGGCAGGGACAAGCAATGCGCCGAGCACGCAAGCCTCCTGCTCGTTTCTCGCACGGAACTGCTGGGACCTCCAATCGCAGCATGTGCGACCGGAAGTATTCAAGCAGGAGGTCGGCGTGCCAGTCAGGAGGAAACTGCAGGAATGTGATGCTGCCTTTGGAAAATCCAGACACCGCTCATCACCTCGACTGTTACCAGCAACCACACTGCAAACAAGCAAGCTACTTGGAGGAAAAAATTGAGTGTGGCACCACAGTCAGCACGACTGTCACCATGCCTGACAAACTTCCGGCAGCTGCGCGCATCCGCATCAGTTTGTGCAAACGCTCCCACACCTGGGCTGCCCAGTGCCTTAGAAGTCGCTGAAACATCTGACCACAAGACACTCTGGTAGCGAGACGCTCCGGGGCCCAAGCATAGGTGAGCAGCAGGTGTAGCAAGATGAAGAAAACGCCGATGCCCTGAGCGCCGGCATGCCGCGAAAATTGTTCAACTCTTGGGCTTAATCTTGAAAGGTGCTCCCCGCCGTAAGACTGTAGGCCAGCAAGCGCAAGGCTTGAGGAGTGTTCGCCTGGGCCGACCAAGCCGTGCACAACACGATTGCGGGGTGCGAACAACTCGCCTTGCTCATGGCGACCTGAGCATGGCGTGCGGCCACGATCAGTGCTCTGCACCAGAGCATTTTGCTGAGGCATTCACCGCTGCGCCGGTTAGCGAGGCCACTGAAGAAATCTAATGAGTCTGTTGCTCGACCGTCCTTGTTTGCAGATGTGCTGCTCGTTGTTGCCGGGCTTTGCTGTTGCCGGCGCAGAAAAAACCACACCAAAAGCTCTTCATTCTGTTTAACTTGCTCGGTTAAAGGGCTCGATGCCTCGGTGCTCGAAGTTGTCTCAGCATCCTTGCCTTGCCTCACCTTGAGTCGCGACAGTTCACCCCATGCCAGACTTTGTATCATGCCCCCTACATCCTGCCGTCTGAGCCAGCGGAGGCGGAGGCGGAGGCGTTGGGAAGCGAATCTTCATGGGCACCACTCCTACAAAGCGATGAAGCCAACTTGCACAGCCCAAAGCTCCGACGGCCTCGGCACGTCCGCCACTTCCTGGCCGGGCTTCGGGAGACTGAGACTGCTACTAGTCGTCTCTTCTTCTTCTTGTGGCTTCCTGAGAGCTTTTCTGCTTCATGCATGGAGTGGGCTCTGAACGAGCTGCGGATTCCTGAATTTCGGAGCTCCCTGTGTCAGCTCCGGGGCAGCTAATAGTATAAATAGAAATGACTGAAATGACACACACAGAGAGCATTGAGAATGCGACTGCACTTTCCTTCACCAAAGCCCGGCAACAGTAGCCGAAGACAGACCCGGAGTTCTTTGCAGGGATTTTGAGAACCCTACAGTCCCTAGAGCAAAATGCCACAATCCTAAAAGCACTAAAATCCTAAAATTCCTAAGACTCTAAACGCCCAAATGTCAGAGATCTTTGGAGGGAGCACTCCGAGGAAGCTCCCAGGAAAAAGCGTTCTGAAATGGCCCCCACACTGCGAGCTCGTGGAGTCAGGCGCGGCTGGGGGTTTCGGCTTGGGAGGTTCGGGGTTTGGGGTGCAGGCTTTGGTTCTGAAGGGTAGGGAGCGTTTTCACCTCGAGGGGAAATAACCGGAAGTCAGGAAGCCCAATGGGGAGGCCACCGGAAGCTATCGAGGGTCATCAGGAACTGGAACACCTGCCAAATGGTGACTTACAGTCTCTTTTGCAGCTCTCTTACACCAACCCATACTCCCTTCAGACACCTGATGACGTGAGACGCAACTTGGAGCTGCTTGGCAGCTGGAAATGTGGAGCACTGCTTGGCAGGGCCACAAACTACATGGACCTCGCGACCGGAACACGTTCAAGGTCACAAGCACCCACGAATCCGAGCTACGTCCCCGAGGCTCAGGTGGCCACGCGGGGCATCCCAGCAGACTGATTCCGCAACATGCGTGCCGCCGCTGCAGGTCGGTGCAGATTCCTGAGACCAAACAACCTTTGAAGATGAAGGTGAGTGCGCAACTCCATGCTGCCAAGGGTCCCAACTGAAACCGGGCTTAGAACAAGGCCAGACACACTCCCTTCCACGTGACCTTGCCACTGGAAACATTGCACTGCATCAGCATTGCAGCATTACCCAGGACCTAGAACTACTACTCTTGCATAGGCTCTATCGACAGTAAGTCCGTCCTTGTGCAAAAAGACAACTCCACAGAACCGAAAACGAAAGCCCAAAGCGAGAGGAGAGGTAGAGAGAGAGAGAGAGAGAGAGAGAGACAGAGAGATAGAGAGACAGAGAGACACAGAGACGGAGAGACAGAGAAACAGAGAGCGCGAGAGACAGAGAGGCAGAGAGACAGAGACACAGAGACACAAAGACACGGAGACACGGAGACACAGAGACACAGAGACAGAGAGAGAGACAGAAAGAGCGAGAGAGAGAGAATGGGAGAGAGAGAGAGAGAGAGAGAGAGAGCGAGAGACACGACACGGAGCGAGCAGTCGAGATCAGGTCGCGGAAGTCAGGCTGAAACAAAGCAGGCATCAACACGACTATCCCGAAAACTTGAGGAGGATGAAGACGAGGCACCAATCTCCGGCACAGGCGCCACTGAGGGCGGCTCCGGAAGCTGCTCCTGGATTGGTGCTCTTGGTATCAATGGCTGGCTGTAACTAAGCAGAGTCGGTCGGTGTGTCCTGCTGCAGCACCAGGTCGTCTGCAGAACCCCCTGGCTTTAGTCTTTGACAAAAGTTCAGATCCCGACGAACACAAAGCCCGCTCCCTTAAGACTTTCGGCGTGAACGCGAGTCAGCTAAGTGAAGGCAACCCCCAAGCATTCAAGATCTTTCAGAAGACAAGCAAATGGTGAGACACCAACTGGACACAAGGTTTTAGATACAAAGCTCCGATGCTCTGGTGGGCCCACCATGTTCTTTGCAGGCGCTACAAATCATGTCGCACTGGGCAATGCCAAGCGCCGAGGCAATGCCAAGCGCCGAGTTTAGGATTTGGGGTTTAGGGTCTAGAACGCTACACTGCAATTCCCAAAAACCCTGCACTTTGCCCTAAACTCGAAACCTCCCAACCCTGGCCCACCTTCCGACAGAGGTCTCTCGGTGACAGTCAGCAGGTCAGTGTGGCTGCTGTAGGCACCCGATGTCACAGTCCGAGCCGTGGTCATTATCCTGCATGTTCTGAGTGGGTGAGCGGATCTTTGGCACGGGTCTGGTGGTACTGTAGCTCGAATTGAACAGGGCTTAGGGCCCGGGGCCACTGAGTGCTGACTGGTCACGACCTTTTGCTGTGGGCCCGGCTGACAGCGAAACTGCTGCCAGCACCGGTTCGCGACGTGTTCCTAGCAGGCTCGAGGTTTTAGACTCAGCGCTGGGTCATGTGTGTAGTTTAATGTCAATGGCCTGGCATGTTTGCTACGCTAAGATACGCTCAGCGTCTCTCGGCCAGGATGGACCCAAACTCAACAGCTGGATGCAAGACACAGGTCTTAGTCTTAGTCATTAGTCGTCACAAATCTGCTTTGGCAAGGCTACCTCTGCACAGCCCGCACAGGAGGACTAGAGAGCACACGGCCCCAAGGCATTCGTGGTTCTGGATATGTGGAGTGCAACTGGAAAGCCGGACTTCGCATTCAAAACTATGGGATCTTTTGAAGTTGAGATAAACCGAAGGGCTCGAACGCTCGAGCTTCCCCTCCTCCGCTCATCACACACAACCGCTCGCTATGTGCTGATGCTTTAACACGCCGTGGCACAGCCGGCTAGAGCCACCATTGCTGACGGCCTGTGACCGGACAGACTGGACATGTGCAGGCATCTCAACACATGCATGACATGCAGTCGGCAAAATTGCACATCAGGCTTGCCTGGTGATGATTGCTCAGGTCGTCTTGGCTCTGGCTCTTGCTCGGATCTGCCACGCAAGCATCAAAGGATCACGACTGGATAACGGGCCCAAAGCAAGGCAAGGGCGGCGAAGGAAGTCGTCCGCCGGCTGAAGCGCCAGGGCCCGCTTCTCGGTGAAGGGCATGTCCAGGTCCTGGAGAAACGGAACGGCCGGAACCGGGGCCAGCTAAAGCTTGAGGGACATCTGACAAACTCCCGCCGCATCTGCCGAAGGCTTGAAGCACGCCCTGGTCCTCAGGTAGACAAATCGCGCCTTCACCTGTGTAGGTGGTTCCCTCCAAAACATCGGGCAGCGGATGGATCTGGTCCGGTGTCACCTGCTGGATAGTGGCCTGTCACAATATCCAATGAACGGACATTCACGGACAAACAAGGTGACATTCTAAGGGCAGCCTGCCTCCGCGACGATGGCATCCACCCAAGCAGCATTGGCTGCCTCCGGCACGGCCGTCTCAGCTTTCTGCTTCAGCGCCAGCGGAAGAGCCTTTCACCCGAGACTGACCCCCCCCCCCGTGATCCCCCACCAGGCCTTGACATCATCCAGTTGGCTCCTCAGGCCAAGGGGACCTCGGCGACATGTCATGATCTGCAGAGCCATGTGCAAGCTCTCTGAGCCAGGTTACGCGGCTCGACCCGACCATAGGTCAGATTCTGGTCCATGCCTTTGGTTCCACTGGTCATGAGATCCTTCTGAGGCTCCTGGGATGGCATCAAGGCACATCTTGCGTGCACTTCTTGCTTCTCTATGCCTCTATGCGTCCAACAGTCCACAGCAAATGCTGTGGGGCAACTGTGCTGGATTGTGTGCATGCCCTTCTGTCGTTCCGTCCGCTCCTTTGGCCATATCTTTTCCTACGCTTCGCTCCGACACTCCCCGCCTTCGCAGGGTTTGATTCGCTGAGGGCACACGCATTCTCAGAGCAAAAGCAAGAGCATCGAAGCCATGCGAGAGGGATCTCACTGGCCAGCTAGGGTATTCAGCGCTACATGCCGGCACTGGCAACCTGGAACGACAGCCAACATCACAGGAGCACCATCATGAGCGTGAAGAGGTGCAGCCCATGCATTCACTGGGGTCAAAAAGACGATGTGTAGAGAGTTGAAACAGGACGCTTTCATAGCATAACCGTGATTTCTGACTGTGCACCATTGCACAGACTGTAACATCACGTCTACCCTCTCCCCACCAGCTAAATAGGCCCTGCGGCGATGAAGGTATCTTCCGCGACCACGGTTGCCTTGCTGCTGTGGAACAACGGCTCGATCGCCTCCTTGAAGACGCCGGCTTTGCTCAGGGCCATGGCGATGCAAACCATGGCGAAGGGGATCGAGGACAGTCCTCCTGGATGCACCAACAGAGCCTTACATCCCCCAATTCCAAGTGGTAAAACAGCTCACTGCTTCTTTGTTGATGCATTTTGCTTTGCCCGCTCCGATGAGGCCCCAAGGTGGCGGCTCTGGCGGGCGAACCACGGAGCCTTCCAAGATCTCCTCCCTCGTCGGTTCGCCGGTGGTCCTTCCAACTTCGAACTGTTGCTGCCCTCCTCCCTCCATGGCCCACGATGCCTATGCAGACGGTAGCAAGGGCCTTATTCCATCTGTCACGGCCGGCGCCCTGTCCACCATAGCCGGACAGCCTGCAAGACCCCCACAACAGCCCACAACCGCCCAGCCCCAGCCCAGCGCCTGCAATCTCATCGTCCGGATTGTTGCAGTCGTCCGTGGAGCATGATTTCAACACCTGGCCATTGGTGATCATCGTGTAGGTGCTGGTGCTCAAGTTTCGTGTCAACTCCTGAAGACGCATCAAACTTCGGGCGTGCAAACCTTGATTTTGACTTCAAGCTGAACTAAAAGGGAGCTCTCCTCCAGAAGACTCGCACATGTACCCTGTGCGACGCCCATCATGCGACATTCAACTCCTTGACGAGAATTCAGGTACAGAAAGCTGCAGCACGCCTGGCAGGGCATTGTCATGCTGATTCTAGCTTCATTTGCTCGCGGTAGTGTATGCTCACCCTTGGTCCCCTCCCCCGCCGTGTGAGGTCTGCCATCGATCGTCTTCCGATTGAGACAGAAGTTCCACTGGAATCTCCCGTTCTGGCACTGCTGCAACACGTCCGTGACACCATCTGCTTCAAACGGGCCGATAAAGCACTCGAACCCGCGATCCGGAGACTCTTCAACGGGGCAGACGCGCTGGTCGGTCTGAAAGCCGGTGAATTGGTTGACGATGTATTCCTGCAAGGTCCGTATAGGTAGCAAGGTGCGAAAGCCGCAGACGGCGAAGGACCCTAGCTTCCCCAGCAGCTCCTCGCTGATGGTGTTGCAATTGCTTTGATAGCACTCGTTCGTGAGACGCCCAGTGGGCGGAGGCCTCTAATTTCTAACACACGGAACCCCTCTGCAACATCACTGCAAAAGGGCGTTGGCCATCCCGAGCCTGGGGATGATGGGATCGTAGGCAGAGCTTGCATCCAGCAGTAGGGGTGTTTGCTGGATTCGATCCAAGATCGTCCGCAACTTGCCTCGCAGGGCATCCGAAACCATCGAGTCTAAGTCTCTAGGCCTCAGAAAACAGGCCTGTACAGTTCGTGGATGTGCCGAAGGCCAGGCAATCCTTCCCCCAGTAGTTCAAGCCGTTGACCTGACAGGCGCAAGATCTTTCCAGACCACTTTCATGCATCAAGCTGGGTGGGAGAGTACGCCAGCCTCTGCCACACAGCACGTGATGAAGGTGCAGTCCTCCTTGATTCCGGATGGGCAGTAGTCGTCATAGCTCTCTATGCAGATGTCTCCTTGCACGCTTCATCTGGAGAAGACGACCAGACGACCAAACTTCACAAGCAAAGACTGTAGCCGAGTCTCCTCCCGAATTCGTTGAAGTGCAAGTCGAGCAATCCTTTCTCCTGTCTACCAACGCCACCACCACCGCCACCACCACCCCACCACCACAACCACCGCCGCTATTAACACCTATGTCTCTGCGAACTACTCACCATTCACTACTAACTACTTACTGGCTACTTCTTCCTACTAATTACTATTCGCTACTAGCTACTAGCTACTACCTGCTAGCTGCTAGCTACGAGCTGCTAACTGCTCACTGGCGACTAGCTACTTGATACTAGCTACTAGCAGCTACTAGCTACTCTTTTTCTTTTCTTGTGGACTCCCGATCCGCAGGCCGGCACTCATGTTGAGCGACAGCGCGACGCGGTGCGTCCCAAAATTCAAGCACTATAAATTCTGAAGGTGAAACTTGGGTCTCAGGTCCCAGAAACGGTGTGCAGTCTGCCGCCGACCTTCTTGGCTGCGCCCCTCGATGTAGTCTGAAATCCAAACTACGTGGGCGGCAGCCGGAGTAAATCCACGCGACAAGGATGTGAGTGGATCTGTGTCTGAGACCTGATCAGGGATGCGTTCGGCTGCAGTAGGCAGACGCGGCCCAAAGGCCCGAGGAGCCCGAGCGATAGGCACCGATCCGCGAAAGGCGCGCCACTCGCCTTTCTTGATACGTGCCTCCTGAAGACGACTCGGAGCTTCCAATGCCCGGAATTGCTCATAGGTGAGGGGCGGGTGTAAGAATACGCACCGCTCGAGGCAACGAGAGGCAGTTTTGAGGTGATGCTGGACCTGGCGAACGGTGGGGAACACCTTCAAGCACGCCGAACACGTGTTACTGGTGGCAAAATGCCGGGTAGGTGAAAACACAAGGTGCGAACGAGCCAAGTGTGCGTACAGGTGCTTTCGCAAGGGAAAGCTAGCACTGCACAAATAGCAGGCATAAGCATCACCTGCCTGCGGTGGGTTTGGCACAAAGGCAGAAGTCGCGCCTAACTGTCTCTCATTGTGCCAAACTTCCAAGTCGACATAGAACAAACGTTCGGCAGCCTTGACTTGGCGGGTCCACCAGGTCACATCAGTATGATAAGCCTCAAGGAGGGCAGCTATGGCATCCCCGTGCCCAAGGACATTCCGTACGGATGGGACGTACTGGGATACATGACTGATATCATCCTGGAGTTGCTTGAACCACGAGCCATTCGGGTAAAGGATCCAGTGGTCCCATAGCATGTGCAGCAAAGCGCGAGGTCCATGCAAGAAGACACGGCGTAGAAAACCAGCACGTGCTTTGGCAAGGGCAAGGGGTGGTGAAGGGGCATGGGCCTCATACAACACACGAAAGCTGTGGATCTGCATGGAAGCCGAACGCCTATGAAAAAGCGCCCTCCACAGCGCAATGCAGTGCTGTTCCCAAATGCGCAAATGGCAGGATGCACGCAAGAGTAAGACGGCAGCAGAATGGGAGTACTTCGACAACACTAAAGACCTGAGCAGAAAGGCTCTCGTGCGAATGGGGTATTCGCGGGCACCAAAAAGGCGCCGCCTTAGCGGCCGAAGAGTGCCATAGGCCTGAGCACGCCTGAAGTGTAAATCTGGTACTGGTGTGTTAGTTGACGTCATAACTCCTCCAAGATGTCGATAGGATTCCACAACTGGGATCTCGAAGTTTTCGCCAAGGACAGAGTTATGCAACGTCAAAAGATACGTGCCATCAGAATCTTGCCCAAAAAGGTGTGCTTCCTTGCACAAAGCGGCAGGGGGGAGCATAAGCGCGGTCTTCTCCTTGCCGAACTTGATGGTCATGCCCGAAGCTGTAGCCAAATCCACAACAGTGGTGATGGTGCGGCAGGTCCGAAAGACAAGAGAAGCCGTACTATCACCAGTTTGAGGCGCAACAAAATCATCAGCCCATGCAGGAAAACCCAACTCGGCGAGATCATGCTGCTCAAGACAGGCAGGACGAGAGGCAGCCCGCTGCATATCCGGACAAAGGCCGGCATCATTGAGGGCCTGGTGGACCGTCTTGAAGAGGGCGGAAAGGGTGAGCCCGAAAAGCAGATCCGCGGTAGGATCTCCGGGGCGCGATCCACGCTTAGTAATGGTGAGAGCAGTGAAGCCAGACAGTCGAAACCATGTGCCTCTGAACAAATCCTGTATGACGGCAATGGCATGGTCAGTGGCACCCAGCATTGGGAGTTGGGCAACCTTACGCAAATGATCGCACAGTTCACTAATTGCGGCAGGAGGCAAACGCAGCGAATGCAGTATGCGTAGGAGGCTCTCATCATCGGCCGTGGCAGGAACTAAGGCTTGCCTGATCACCTGATAGAAGGCTGCCTGAAGGTCAAAAAACGTAACGGAGGCATGTGCTCCACGAGTTTGACCTAAGGCGAAGAAAGTTCTGACTGCAAGTGAGATGCTTTCGATCCCTTGACCTGGGGAAACACCCGCTTGGAATTCCAATTGGCTCTCGAGCAGCAAGGGCCGAACAGCTTCCCGGAGCTGCTTGTGGTATAGTTTGCCTGGAACCGAAGACACAAGGATGGAGCGATAAGCTTCGCAACTCAGAGCTTGTCCAGCCCGTTTAGCCAAGCAAACAAGAGACCCTCCTCGAAAGAGAACCGGTTCTTGTACCCGAAGGCTGGATTTGAGCAAAACAGGAATGAGCTGGCGGGCAGTACTAGGAGGATGCAACTTCAACATTTCTGCTGTGATGCCATCCGATCCCGCTGCCTTGCACGTCTTAGCCATCAGAATATGGCGTTCTAGTGAGCTCAAGGTAGGGACAATGGTAATGTCCAAGGTTCTCGGCACCAGGGATTGTGCAGCAAAGTCAGCAACATAGTCTGCATCACTGGCAAGCAAGCCTCCTTCCTGATGAGCAAAATGCTGTCGCCAAGTTTCGGCACGCTCTGCAGTGGAGGTAGCTGGAGTGCCGTCGGGCAACTGCAGCATCGGTAGTGGTGTGATGGCCTGTCTACGAGAGGGCCGCGCAGCCGGAAAAGCCCGTCTCAGAACCTTGTAGAGAGCCTTGGGATTGCCAATATCCCCTTGGGCGACTTCCGCAGCAAGTCCTTCAAGATAGGCCGTGCGATCTGCAGCAACACTCTGTCGCAGGCTCCGCGTAAGCCTTTGATACTGCAATAACAGTGTGGCTTCGTCATGGTCGATGGCGCGAAACCATCTATCAGCGGTCTGACATTGGTGGAGGTTGAAGGCCGAGTGCCGTGTATGCAGAATGAAAGCTGCATAGCTGATGAGTAGGAGTCGTCGTCGTCGTTCGGCAGCACTGGACCGAAGCATACAACGGAGCTGGCGGCGTTCCTCGACAAGATGCATCGTAGGAAGCGTCAAGTAAGGTTGCTGAATGCTGGCAACTGTCTCAGGCTCAAGTGTCTGACTAACTGCCGTCTAGGCAGTGGCGAGAGCCTGGTAGTGAGTATCGACATCGAGGCTCCAAGACGCGACAGGGACTTGACTCGCAAGCAGTGCAACTGCGCCTGGCCCCCGGGACGAGGCCTCAGGACGAGCAATCCGTTTGTGAACTCGGGTATATGCGACAGGAGCAAGTTGTTTACAAAACTTGCAGATGAGACATACGGGAACATGGTCTTCCCGCTGCTGCATAAGCTCAACATCGGGCAAGGTTCTGGAGTGGATGCTCGCGAACTGCCACGAGCGAGGCACCAACACATAATCTATGCGGGAGAGAGAACCATGCGGGGATCTCCACGTATAGTGGGGACCTTCATGCCAGCACGCCCAAGTCGAAGGAGCGATCGCATCAAGCTTGGTGATGAACTCATGAAAAAGTTCACCTGCTACACCTTCCTCCTCAGCACCGTGATTTCCAACGTAGTCAGATATAACACTCCCAAGTCTGGAGTTTGCATCGCAAAGGATCAAGTACTCTGCTCCAGCAGGCCTGGCAAGCATTTCGGTAGCTCGGGCATCCCAAAAAGCACGGACTTCCTCCACGGGGAAGCTGGCGATGGAAGGGGCATGAAGCACCCGCACATACAAGGCAAGTCTGGGAGTCTGAATGTGAGCAGTGAGATGTCTGGGCGAAACACCGATAATAGTGACATCTTGTGATCGAACAAACACCGGGCCATCAGGCGTGCTATAAAGGGGGTGAATCTTGGAGATCCACAGAGCACAGCCACAAACTCCTCGCGGGGTGGCAGCGGAATTGTAGATCCAGTAATCCGGATCAGGCTGCACGGCAGTCTCAGGCAGGCGAGTTTCCTGAATCCCAACCAAGACTGGGGAGATCTCCTTCAAGGAATGTTTCAACAAATCCTTGCGTCCCAAGATCCGGAGGCCAGTTTCAGTAGTGGCATGGCCAGGCTTCGGATCACGCAATGTGAGAACATTAACACTGACACAAGAGACGCTGAAGGTGGCCTCAGTGGCGGGATGTTCAACACGGCGTTGGTCGTAAGAAGGTGCCTCAACCGGCGTAGCAGGCTGGGCTTGAGCAAGACTCACTTCGGTATCAAAACAGTAAAGCCGCGGGATGTCAGGCTGGCCTGGCAAGGTAGCCCAAGCCCAAGCTGCAAGAGGGTGAGCTGCCCATGACGAAGGCCACGTGGGCATGCAGCGATCGAACACATCAGCCGGCCCTGCACGTGCGAGCTTGGCCAAGGCATCGCAAAGTTCATTACCCAAGCAGCCGGTGTGTCCTGGGACATGATCGTGACCAATAGACACAAGTACAGACAGGTAATGTCGTAGTGATGTGGCAAATGCGACCAAATTGGCATAGTCGCTAGCAAACGTGCCTTGAACTGCTTTGGCAGCTCCAAAGGTCCCTCTACCTGCTGCCTGAGCATCGTAGAGGAAGTGAAGGGGCACTGAGTACTTGGCGGCATGTTGAACAGCCCAAACCATGGACCAGCACAAAGCCAATAATTCGGAAGTGAGAGCGTCGTCTCTCACCTCTCCAAGGAAATAGGGTGTCGTGGGGGGCGAAGCCTGGGCAGATGCATGACCAAGAAGATATGGCCGATCATGGGCTATGATGAAAACAGCAAAAGCCCATGCACAAGGAGTGATCGAAACATCGGCAACGGAAGCAGTCGCGGCTGACCCATCGGTGTAGATGTCGAGCCTGGATGGGGCAGGCATGCCTGCATGATGCCAAGTAGGCAGATCAAGCAAGGCAGTACGAACCTCAAGGGGCGCCCCTTGAAAATGCAACACGGCAGTGAGGTCAGCATCAAGCCAGTCTTCGGTCTCAACAGGCAACTGGTGTGGCAAATGAGACTGCAATTCGAGAGTGGCACGCTGATGATTGGAAAGAGGGAGGCTGTCTGCCAAGCTGACTGGGGTAGCCTTGCGTACCTGAAAGGGCATCTCATCGAAATGCTCGACCAATACTTCGACAAGTACCCTAGTCTCAAAGAAAGCTCGGAAAGGATCTTCAGCAACAGAATGCTCGAGCAAGGTGGTGCAATCGGCGAGAAAATCACTGTCGAGAAGCGGGTCCCCAGGGGGCCCTTCAAAGCCGAGTGACAACATGGTCTCCGGTGCTACAAAAAGGGGGCCAAGACTTCTGCATGGTGTGGGTATGGGCCGGCAATGCGCATGAATGAGCTGACCATCGACAGGATCAACTCGACCTGCCTCGACAGTTGTGGCAAGTGTGGCAAGCGCAAGGAGAAGCACCATAGAGGTGGAACGATGCCGACCACCAACTGCAAGCAACAGCAGAGAAAATGAAGCCACGGCAAGGTTATCGGACGGCAAGGATACATCTCTGGCTCTCGCAAATGACAAAGTTAGCCCGCCAGCGACAGACATGCAGAACAGCAGTCCAATCGCAAAAACTGCCATAACTGCGAGCAGGCAAACTCCACATCGGACAGATGAAGGCGCCTGACATATGCAATCGATGCATAGGCTAGGGCTGTAAAGGAAAGCCCGTATAGTCCGAGAACCCAAAAAGGGCTGCGAAGACGTCATCTGGAAAGCAGACTGGAGAGCAACACCACCAATAACGGCAAGTGAGGTGTGACCCAGTTTGTGCATTGTGCCGCCCGTGCCGGCATCGAATGCTCGAGGACCATCTGTCGTTCCAGGACCTGGAAGGTCACTCAAATCATCGTTCTCAGGGTCACCCTCGAAAAAAGCATCAAAGTCACGATTGGAAGTGGGGGATAATATGTCCTCCGTACCGACATCTGCGGAGCGTCGCCTGGGATGGAACTCACAAGTGAGAACCTCACCTGGTCGGACCTGTCGCCAATGATTGGCATATTCTGTGGAGGCCAACCCACCGTGTATGCGGATGCAGTAATCTGTGGGACAGAGATGCCGTAGCCGGTGACAAAGGTCGGAGATCTGCACGATACCGTCTTCAGCCCACGCCGCAGAGATGGGCAGCAGAATGGGGCGCAGGTCAAGGAGATATGGCACACTGTCAGGGGCAATGTCGTGCGTGTCAACGACAGTGCACATGGCGAAAAGCACATCGCGTGAGCAAAAACCCCTGAAAGCATGGTCTCTGAGTGCAGGAGCGGATGGCGCGAGGCAAAGAATGGCAGCATCAACACGCAACCAATCAGCAACTGCAGAGGCAAAGGTTTGGCCACTGCGTGGCTCTGCATCAAAGCTCCTTCCCCCTTCATCAGTGACAAGCCAAACAGACATCTGATCCGGCGGAGGGGGTAGTGCTGGCACATGCTCTGCGCTGGCAAGCCGGACAAAAATGTCAGCTGCAGCGTAGCGGGCTGGGTGCCCGCCGCGAGGGACAACAGCAACGAGGTCACCTGGGCGCACGGGAGCTGCATCAATGGGAGATAGGCCTGCAGGGTTGTCACCAAGAAACCCTTCATAGGAATCAAAATCAGAGATTCCTGCGATGACGAGAGCATCATCACTTCTCAAGATGGCCGGTACGCGAACTGCAAAGGTGCGCAAAGAAGGGCCCTGGACTGCAACGAGTACTGGGACTCCAATACCCGGCCAAGCCGGGAGGGCCAAAAAGCGAAGGCAGTCTGTGGTAGGCTGGGGACGCACGCACAGCAGAAAGGGAAAAAGGGCGGCTCGCGAAGTGTCGCGGGAAGCTTTGAGGCTGTCAAGTAATGATGCTAGAGTGGCACCGGGGCCCACCTCAATACGCAGCACTTCATCAGCGTACTCAGGCGTGGAGATGAGACACATAATAGAGGCGGTATGTGTGCTGGAGGTAGCAGTCACAGACAAGGTCTGTGGACCACTGTCGACGTCAACCTGCAAAGGATCAGCAGCAGGAGCTGTCATATGACCAAAATGTGGAGTACCCGCTAAAGACGGAGTCTGTGATATATGCTCGTCTTCGGCCTCCTCGGCCTCAGTGTCTGAATGTGCACTGACACTCTGAAGGCCATAGGAGGCAACAATTACTTGACCAGGCGATGGTCGGGCATAGCCGGCTGCATCGGCATCAATCGAAAGCTTCACTGTCCAGCCAAGTGGAGCTTCCTCCTGCAAATGCTGTAGGAGGGAGAGCACATGAAGTCGACCATTGTGCACGTAGAGCTCTTTCCACCCATCTTCTATGCGGCGACAATCCAATATGACACAGTGCCACATGGAGATATCTGGTTGTGCGGGAGGAACACCTATGGCAATCAAGGCTCGGCAAGCAACCCCATCAATACTGACATCGGTAAGCCGAGGTTGGGCCGCAAAAAGTCGCATGCGCTCCACAGGAGCACCGACCGTAGCAGCAATACGATGACGATATCGCATAGGTTCCTGAAATTGCTCTGCGAAAGGAAAAAGTCTGCCTTGAAAGAGTAGCCCATATATAGCATTTTGCGTGGGCACGGGCAGTTGGCACGTGTCACTCCAAACCTGTCGCGAGAGCAAAAGCTGCCCAATGGTGTACGGAATAGGAGGATCATCGCCGGATCTCAGGACGGTGATCAACTCCCCAGGGAAGATGTGTGCTGCTGTCGACTCCCCTAAGCACCACGGTTCAGTGTCGACCCATACCTCAACATCGGCACTCTCGGAAATTTGAGCACGCTCAAGGACTTCCCAGCGTGAAAGATAATCAGGTACCTGTGTGGCAAAGATACGCCCATCGAGCGCAGAGGTATCGATGCAAGTACCATGCAATCCCGGCATCCAAGCGGGTGATGCGATGTATATGGCAGTGCCAAAACACGGCTGGGGCAGCACGGCTAACAAGGTGGGGAAAGCCTGACGAATAGCTGGGTCGCGTACTGCCTGTATAGCGTGGACCGCCTCCTCTGGTGTGGCCGGTATATGCAGCAAGACGGTGTAAACCTCAGGGAGGAAACCAATCTTCAATACTGCGCAACTGATCCACTGTGTGAAATCAGGCAGGTCAATGTCCTGTGGATCAACAGGATCCGTCTCCTCCAGAAAACCTGCTGGCAGAAAGGGAACGCTGTTGGCAAGCCAGACACCCCCAAGTCGGCGCGTGATGTAGAAAAGGTCACGTAATCAATTCTCCTCAGAACGTGTATGGCAGGCAGGCTCTTGCAACTGCTTGGACGTCTTCTCAGGCACAGCCTTGGTAAATAGCTCGTACGCACTGTCCGGACTGTCCCAGACTGATATGTCAGAGCTGGAGGGCAGCAGAAGTGTCAGAGTACAGTGCTGCGATTGTCGGGAGAGTGTGACAGTTGCAGAATCCAATGTCAATGTCAGAGGAAAACAGGCACTTTCCTGACACTGGCGCTGAAGAGTCTTTGGAGACCTACTCCGGTTCCTGTGGTGAGCAGCGGCAGCTGAACCAACTGTAGGCGAGACAGGCTTGGAGCTGGCACTGGTGGTGCTGGAGGTATCAGAGTCGGTGTCCGACGGCTCTGGATCATCGTCAGGGCATGACGGCACATCAGGGTCGTCAGAATGAAGCATGGAGGAAGTGGCATCCTCAAACGTGATGACAAGCAAACAGCCATGTTCAACACGAAGTCGGGTCCCTTGAGGGGTATGTTCTTGTGCCCCTCCTTTGATATTGGCGACAAACCCAACGGGGGCCTTGTCCTGATACTGCTGTAGCAGTCGTTGATAGTCAAGAAGGCCGTTGGGTGCGAGAAGCCAAGAAATGCCTTCAAGTATGAGCCGAGCATCCAAAAAGGCAATGTGCTGTCTAACCATTAGACGTCCAGGCGGAACGGGTATTCTGCAAATAGACTCGGTGGCTGTGAGGACAGCCTCGCACTGGTGTCCAAGGAGAGAGTAATTCTTGACTCTGGGGGAAGAAGGGCAAACAGTCACTTTATCGAAGTGGTACAAAAACAAGCGTGCTGCTTCTGCCTTGAAGAAGGCCGACGTGGTGACTGTCTCAAGATCCACATGCAGAACCTTCGTGTTGCCATCTGATAGCAGACCAAACATGGGCCCTTCAACTCCCCCAAATGTGGGACACGGAGAGGCCCAGCCTGAGCTACTGGACAACATGTGTTCTAAAGTGGGTCCTGGCCTATACGGATAACCAGGCGGCAGGACAGTGACAGTGCTGCCGAGATGAAATTCGTAAAGTCCATGTGCCTCAAGTTCTGCATCGCCCAAAAAGACCCTTATGCCAGCTTGCTCCGGCACTCCTGTCTGCAACAGAATAGAAGATCTGTTGAGCCTCTCAGGGAAAACAAAGGCGAAGAGACGTCCATCAATTGCTCGCGTATCTACAGCAGCAAAGTTGCGGTTGCCAGCCCAAATGGGTATGGCCAAGACACACGCAAAGCAGGGGTCGGGCTGGGGATGTGCAGGCACAAGATGGTCAAAGAACCAAGACGCATCAGAATCACGCTCATCCGCCAATGCATGCAAGGCATCATCGAGGGTACAAGGCGCTTCGAGCGACAATGTGACAACCTCGGAATGGTAGTTTGGTAACAGGACATGGAATCCAGCAACAAACGCGGCATTTTGTGGAGACTCGCTCTCTGCCTCAGCGAGGTGCAACGCCTCATGGGCCTCTGGGCTGTGATGCTCACGAGGGAAGGCGGTAGGAGCAGGATGATGTATGTCCTGGGGTGGCTGCGTAGTAGCACCTGATCCTTCGGCGGAAGGGTATGCAGCTGTGGATGATGCTGAAGCTGAAGCAACAACGGTTGGTGTTTGAGATGTCGACTCTGACGCCCGCTTGTCCAAACCAGCAAACACACGGGAAGCAAGATCCTGGCATAATCCGATCGTGAGTGTCTGGACATCTTCCACAAGGCGGTTACGCAGAAGCACTCCACACATTTCTGGAGGAGCACAAAAACCTGCTGCCGCGAGGATATCAGGAAGGTCGGGCGGCCTGCAAGCGACAGTTGCAGTTCTAGGAGAATATCCGAGCGGTCTCAGGTCCAGAACAAAATGCTGACTATCCGGAGTCGCCTCTTCACCGGCTTCCTCAAAGATAGCAAATGTCTGGCGACATGTGAATCCATCAAGGTGCAATGTCGGATAGTTATCGACTAGGACGGCTCTGGCGGTCACAGGCACATCCCTGCAAAACTTGCGACACAATCGCAACGCGGCACTGTGAGGGGATTCGTCAGGCAGGAAGGAAGGATCAAATGCAAATATCTCACTGCGACAACAGACAGCTATCGCCTGAAGAAGGGGAGGCGTGGGCATGTGGTCAAGTCTACCCCAGGTAGCTTCCTCAGAGAAGAGGTCATCATCAGGCGCATCAAAAGGCCTGCCGAAAGCAGCACGGATAACATGTAGCACCTGTCCATGTGTCAAATCCATGGGGCTTTGGGCCTGGGCTGCTGGGCAAGATCTATCACTTACCCAAATTTGCACTTCTTTCCTCGAGCGGGTCAACATTCAACTGTCCCCGAATGATTTCAAGAAGGCGGGTAGGCGTATAACTAGCTGGTAAAACTTCAGCATAGAAACCTCCACCTACACGAGTCAAATCAAGAATGACTGCCTTCTTAGCTGCCCTATCCTGATCGAGAGTGGAAGGGTAAGCAAGGAGCGTGAGATAGCCATCATAAGGCTGTGGCTTGAGGGGTATAATGCAGTCATGCTCCTGCAGCGGTAACAACCCAGCATCACGAATCTCTTCACACAAAGTGGGAAAAGAAGAACTGCGGCTGGTTCGAAAGCCAAAGGCAACCGGCTGAACATACGGAGCAAAGAGGGTGATCCCCAGCCATTCTGTGGTGCTGAAAGGCGGATGCAATTGCCCCGGCTTGGGCAAAGGCACCCAGGTGCGGGTCGCCTCAGGCACAGCTGGAAACGAGTCCGGGAAGAAGTTAGACTCAGCACCAGTGTGTCTGGTGCCGCGAGAAAAGAAAGCCAAGTCCTGAAGGATTTGACTAGCTTCAGGAGACCTCGCCAATTCCTGAAGGGGCATGCCGAAACCTCTGGGCAGGGACAAAAATCCAAAAAGGACAAGGAGGAAACGGCCGACAAAATTGAGCCTGAGCACAGGCCGGTGCACATGCTTGTTGCGGGCAGAAGAACAGGGTGCCCATGAAAGGACAGGTGTAGTAGTAGCAGTGCATCCAAGAGGCAACAAGCACGCAAGAGGCGCTGAATGCAGAAGGACGCGGAAGAACAACCCAAATGGTGAAGTCCGGCCTGGAAAACAGTAAAGCAAGAGCCGTATAAGGCTGGCCAGCAGCAGAGCTGCAAAACTGTGCAAAAAGGGGAGCACAAGCGCAATTCCCCACGTATCAAGCACACGAGCTCCCACCCCAGAGCCACCGATGTGGGTATTTGGCGCTTCGTGTACTGGAGTCAAGGCCGCAAGGGAACGTGACACACCAAAGGGATTGTGCTGACAGCTGCAGCCATATAGAAGGGCGCATTGGCTGTGGCAGGATTGTGCGAGCCCATAAGCGGGGCCAGCGAAGTATGGCGGGGGCAACCACAGAATCGCACAAGACCAGTGCAGATCTGAGCTGCCGGAGGAAGACGGGCCGTCACTGTCGTCCCCAACCGTTAACCCAAACCGTGAAGGCGGCAGTAATAGCAGTGACATGAGGGAGGAAGAAAGTGGCCCAGTGATAAAGAAGAAGCCATGCCGGGGCAAATGTGCACACTGCGAGCCATCGACCTCAAAAAGTAGGCTAAGGTACTTTGTACAGGAAAAAAGACATTCACTACAAGTGCGTCTCTCAGAGGGGCAATCAGCAGAAGCCACACTGTGAAGAGCAACTTGCCCGCCTTCGATTCTGTTCCACCAGAAAAATCCGGGAAACAGAAAGTCTGGGAGAGCGCGCTCAATCAACAGGTGGCCCTGCTGAATGCCTGTCATCCTAAACCATTGAGTGCAGCTTGATCCGTCTCCTCGAAAAGGTCGTTGTCCTCCTGGATTTCGGTAACACTTGAAGCCGCAGGAGGCTCGGGATGGCCTTCCGGTCGGGCTGCACCTCCGAAGGGTTCGAGTGCAATTCGCCTGGCTAGAAGCTTGTCTCCCAACTGCTGCGGCTCGGTGGTATGAACCGGCTTGAGTGGTGCTCCTTTCACCGGCGCTCGGGTCTTCGGGTATGGTGTCGCCCGGGCCGCAATGCCTGGCGATCTCACTGGCGATGTAGTTGCAGGAGGGGCAGGAGGAGCAGCATGATTGTGGGTCGAAGGGGAGGCCAGATACGGAGCTCCCGGAGCAGCACTCGTACCACCTCCAGGCACATCTGTGCTGGGCGGTCCACCAAGGTTGGACTCTTTGTAGGGAGCTTTGGGGCCCGGCATGTCTGCTGGGCCCGGAGGCGCAGCGGCTGCTCTGGGACCATGATCGACGGGCACAGGCAATGTCGCTTCCTGCGCTCGACGCTGGGCAAGGAAATGCCTCATCTCTTGCTGTGCTCGCTGCAATTGCGTAGCTTCGTCGTCTTCTTCTGCACTGTGCATCAACATGTCCCAGTCCTGGGATTGGGCTGCACTGGCCTGCAGCTGTGACGTACTGCCACTGCTGCCAGTGGCGACCTGTGCCATCATGTGGTGGGCCTCCGTCTGGGCATCTGTGGCAGTGGCAATGTCCGCGATGATCCTCTGAACATCTCGCTGGTACCGTACCTGTTCCTTGTTGAATGCAGCTTTCAAAGCAGCTTTGTATGCCATCCACTTTTCCTCGCGTGCAACTTGTTCCTTCTGTAGACTGGCAAGGCGGGTTTCTGCCTTGCGGGCCACATTGACGGCATGTTGGACGAGCGTCGACCTCTTGGAACCATGGGCCTCCCCACCCAGACGGTTCTCGGAGATGATCTCGATATGTCGTCGATCCTCGCAGCTCCAGTCGGTATCGTAGGCTGGAAATCTGGGTTGGTCTCGTCGCGGTTCTCGTGTTTTCCAAGCTCCTTGCCAAACACCCCAAGAGGGCGAAGATGCTGCCCAGCCGCCATGCTCGGCCCAAGCGCCACGACCGCGTCCTTGCTTGCCCATCGTGAGAAGTCGTCGTTTCTGAGCAGGTCCTGTGGCGTGATGCCCAGCAAGGAGTAATCTTCGCTGCCACGAGACAGGTAAACCCAATCTCAAATGCAGGCGGGTCTTGGACCGGCGCAGGCGTGCCCGGCGGTGCCACGGCGGAGAATGGCTCAGCGAGGGGATCGTAAAATTCTGCGCACTCTAAGAGTGCTGGGGCTCTACAGCAATCTGGCGCTGTTGCCAGTCTTCTGGGCCCTGCTACTGGCTACTAGCTACTACCTAGTGACCTAGTATTAGTACTACTTACTACTACTAGTGCTGCTGCTACGACCACTACTACGACTACACTATCTCCAACGACACACTACTGCTGCTGCTACTACTACTAGTACTACTACTTCTTCTTCTCTTCTTCTAAATACTACGACGACTACGATTATGACTACGACGACGACGACTGTCGCCGCCGCTTCTATTTCTGCTGCCACTACTGCTAACACGCTGCTGCTGCTGCTTCTGCTGTTGCTGCTGCAGTCATTCTTGTGTTTGTCATCCCTACTGCTGCAGCTCCTGCTGCTGCCACTGGTTTGGATACTGCTGCAGCTGGCCGAATGCCTGACAATTACCAATGCTACCAGTCTTATTCAGATGATGTTCGTCCAACGATATTGCCATGTTGGAATTGAAAGCTTCGACCGTTTTTTTCCGACCACGTGCCTGAAGTTGCCTGCTGGGCACGACTGGAGGCACGTGATGCTCGGCCGTGGTGTGGTCTGCAACTCAACCGGATAAGTTGGTGCGCAGTCGAAGTTGTCGAACTTGTAATTCTCACCTGAGCTTGTGAACCCTTGGAAGGCTTCATGCGGCAAATCTTGGAACGAGACAGCATTGCCCAAGGCCCACAACTAGCTCTCCGAAGCTCGAGGGAACTAGCCACTATCCCACATAACTGGTCACAACACCTAATGGGGAAACAACTGCAAACTTCAGAAATCAATTAAAGTCAGCTTCCTGTTTTCGTGAACTACTGCGTTTTCGTTCGTAGCCTCTCCTGGTAGGACCCCAACAGAATGCTTGCGGCTCTCCGACCTCATGCATGTTCGTCGCTTTGACACCCCCAACTTCCAGCGCAAACATCTGAAAACATTGCATGTCAAACACGCACTGGCCCTGAGAAAAATTTCCCTGAAAACGACGACCTGGTCGGTGCTGCTTGGGTAAGACTGCTGAGAATGATCGCCGGACTCATGACTTTGATGATGCTAGATGCATCATCGTCATCGTCACCACTGGTAGTAGCAGAGCCGGTATCGCTAAAAGGAACAAATACTGCTATGAAAGCATTTCGTTAGGTACAAGCATTGTTTGCATTTGGCTCGTCCAACAAGTACAGAATCTTAGCATGGCTTATATAAGTGCTTAGATTACTGACGCTATTGACGCTATTGTCATAGGCACTATACTGGAAAGCGTCTTCTCCACACATCCAAGACGCATGCCAGGTTGTAAGAGCCAGCCTCGCCGTTGTCGCAAACCCTGTCCCCGACGACGGCCTCCGAGCCGGCGAAGCACCGGCCCTGATCGTGGAAAGGTCAAATCGTGGCGTCTGTGCATACGTACGTGCATGCCTTTAACTTTGATGTACGTAAGTACGTATATGTATGTGCACTCTACGTGTGTACATGGACATTCGAAACTCATTTCAAGCATCCGCCAGTTTGGTGTACATCTGTTTGTGTGTGTGTGTGTGCACGTCTGGTTCTTAAATACCGCTCTGTAAGACATGTACATGTGTATATACATGTGTGTATATATGTATATATATATATATGTATACATACATACATACATACATACATACATACATATGCTATCCCCCCCTTTAAAACCCGCGGAACCCTTGCAATCTTGATGCGGAGC